>APFE030435957.1:88895-110233 GCA_000404065.3 Pinus taeda | reverse complement strand
ATTAAGGATGTATAAATATGTAGATTATCTAAAATTCAAACTATCGACTTTCTAATTTAAAAACACAAAACAATAAAAACCCCCCTAAAAAAAAAAAAAATTAAGATAGAGAACAAGAAGATATGAATAAGATGACGACTTCAAAAACTATGAAATTTAGAAAATAATTTTTCACATTTCACATACTAGAAAATTAAAAGTCAAAAAATAGGTCTTTTAAAAAAAAGGTGTGATGCAGAATACTCACTTTTTAAAATCAGCATGAAAATCACTACCATTCTAAAACTTGATTTCATCCTTGAACATGAAAACAAATTAAAGTTCCAAAAACCATGTTCTAAAAAAAACCATGTGTATTCTACATCACCACTTTTGAAAATCGGGACATTTTTTTGCCATCTCTACGAAACGGGTAACAGTATCAGTTCCCATTTCAAAGTTTACATTGTTCATGGCTTTCATGGAAACCATCCATGAACTGGGAGTCTGATTCCAAGGGGTTTTCTTTTGACATTTTCCTCTTAGGGTAGACTCTTCCAATTTCTGGGTTAGTTTCATCCAACTCTCCTTCTCCTAATTTAAGCTTTGATCTAGTTAGCATTGAACAATAAAATCCAACACAAGCTTGTCTACCCTTAGTAACCTAGAGCTCTGATACCACTTGATCTGGAATTTATCCAGGACAAAGAATTAAAGGTATTACAGACTCATGTGCATGGATGTGCCTATGTTACTTTATGCAACGAATCAATAAGATTGCGAAATACATAGACACTAAAGTAGTTAGAGAAAACAAAATAGGAAAACATGTAAATACAACAAGTTTAATTAGGAGTTCACCCAATGCTCCTGGGCTACATCTCTTGGTCCAGCCTTCAGTGGTGGCCTCTTTATTATGTTTTCAAAGTAGAGTTTTTACAATAGTGAGCTCAATTTGAATCTCACTCAACAGATATGAATTAGCAAGAATTGAGTACATAGACTCTCCTTACTGAAACTTAACCTCTACTGGTCACAGTAGTATGAGACCAATCTGAGACTCATACATGATAGGGTTATGCCGAGGAGTTCGCTTGAACCTCTCAAGCCTTCTCTGGAGTGCACAGACTCTCTGACTCTCTCTGGCTCTGTCTCGATGCTGCCTTTGCTCTTCAGGTCAACTTGACTTACTTTCTTTGTTCTCTACTCTTATCTTTCTTACTTGCTTTTCTCACTGCTTACTGTTTTCTAGCTGCTTGCTTTGTCTCTGTCAGTTTGTGGCTTTAAAGCCAATATGCTTTCTGACTGTTCGTTCCTGCTTCCCAACAATCTGGTTCTTCTGCCTCTATCCGTTTGAATTCCCCTATTCTGCATCATCATCACTGTGTAACGCTTCACAGGGAGGTGGCCACCTGTTTCATAACGAACTGAGTGTCAGTTCTCTTCGAAATGTTTGAATGGTTGTTATTTCCATTTAACTCCCAAATTGCTCGCGTGAACATGATTCTTCTGCCAACTCATCATTCATGTCAGACTTCAATCTTTATATAACTCGGTCTATTTAGCCCGTTGAATCCGGTCATCTGTCAGATCGCATGTCCGCCATTGATCTGGAGCCTCTAGATCCTATGGTCTCTATCTATATCGGGCAGGTAAGTTACATGATGTTTACCGGTCTGATGTGAGTGGTTTTCTCTCTCTTCCATTGGACGCATGGCACCTAGTGTGTGGAACTGAGTGGGACTCGGTTGAAACCGCTTACTGCTGGAAGCCCTTCTAATATCCTGCCGGTTTTTTGTGTGGGACCCACCTCTGACAGAATCGGCGAATTCCGTATGATTTTTGACATTTCGGTTCCGGTCGCTTGGGGATTTTTGACTTTTCGGTTCCGGTCGCTCAGGGATTTTTCTTCTCTAAGGGGTTTTCCTGGCGGTCGCATATCAGAAACCTCATCCGTTTCACCGAAAAACCTCCCGTTTTACTGTTTCGTGGCAATGCGCGTTACCATGGGCCAATGGTTTGCGCGCTTGAATGAGGGTCCTCGTTGCTCTGCGCTACTCACAAATTATAATTGTTCGAGGGTATTTTTGATAAGCTCGACCTTTGTAAGTCTTTGAAACTTTGGCATGAATTTTTCAGAGTCATGAAAACTTAGAGAGTGTTTTAGGATCCAATTCGGATCATGACCTTCCCACTGAAAAATCTTTTGGACCACCAAAAGTTGGTTTTTAAGCATCCATCAAGTGAGGGTACTAATTCCTCACTTGCCCAATTTCTATCCATTTCGCACTACTTGGTTTTGATCCTTTGAGCCCAATCCTAAGGTACTCAACATCCCCTCTACGCATGGTTCTCACCTTCCTATCCAGAACTGTATCTTCTTGCAATTCATTAAGATATTCAAGCAACATATCATCAATAGAAGGCAATTGACTCTGTTCTTCAGGATCTTCAATTAATGAAGGTTAAAATAGTCTCAAGTTGTCTGCATTAACAATTGAGTAGATGTGCATTACTGAGAAGGTCAGTTGCTAAATGTCTTTTATTATGGTGGTCGATAGTTGATCCACTCATCTTGGTTCCTGGGATATAGGCTTGGGCATGTATTCTTTACCTACCATATTTTAACTTACAATGGAAGTGATTACAATTATCTACTTCATATCCACCATTATTGAGTTCACTTCTTTTCATCTCACTTTTAGGTGTTTATTAATGGCATCTTTGAGAACTAAAGATGGGTGGGTTGTTGTCGGGCGTTGGAGTCATGTTAATTTTACATTGTAATTTCTTTTCGAAATTTTGTTTTAAAGTTTTATTATGAGATAATAATATATTTTTTCAATAAATTATATTTAAAGAATTTAGTTAATATAATAGGTTTATATTCATCAATCTCATACAAAACAAAAAACTATTAAAATAAAATAAAAAAGAAAGTAGTGATTCACAAAGCTTGATCTTAATAGAGTTAAGATAATTGAACATGTGATCTCGCAATAGAAAAAGTACTTTAGTGAAAAGGACTCAACCATTAATTGAGCTAACCTTCAAGGGTAAACTACCCTCTAGCTCTTGACATACCCCTCTCTGTAATAGCCCTGGTTAAAAATCCATTTAAAAATATATATAAGGCCATGGTTATGGGACATGTATTGCAAGCTAAATGGTGGGCAAAACATGCTAGTGGGTGTTCATTCAGTTTATTATGGCTATGGAAATTTGCAAAGGCAAAGGAAAAGGCTTTGGAAAGGAATGAGGCATTAATTGGCATTTTAATTATGAAATTAATGGAAATTAGGAGAAAAGGAAGGTGAAAGGTCACAGGTTGCATGTGAGGAGGAAAATGAAGGAAAATAATGAAAATGAAGAAAATAGAGGTCTTGTTGATAAAAAGGCTTATGAGGATCAGCTGGCAAGATCTTGCCCAATTTTGGAGCAAGGAAGGGAAAAGCAAGCAAAGGAAGGAGAAAGCAAGGAAGAGCAGGACCAAGTAGCTACATCAGGCTTTCTTGCAGGTATCGATTTGCATGTGTGATTTCATTTTCTAGATTTGTCATGCATGGTTTTTCATGTGGTTATTTTCTATCATGGCATGGGTTTTGTCCACTCTCACAATGTTTTTATCCTAGCCTTTCCATTTCCAGATAACCGTGGTGTGATGGGATTCTTTTGTTTTGGTTGAGCTGGATTACTGGATGGATTCAAAGCTGAGTGAGGTGGACCTCTGAATGATAGAGCACATGGCCTAGTGGTACTTGAACTAGATTGTGGTTCACAGTAAAACCACTAGCCTAGTGACCCCTGAGCCAGACTATGGGTTGTTCTAAAGCCAAGACTGTGTTGCCTCGGTGGGCCTAGGAACCCTTGTCGGTGAATGACATGATATATGGTAAATCCAAGAGGTGGATTTCTCTTCATTGGGCCTAGTAATCCTGAGTTTGGGATATGCGATAAAGCCTGGAGAGTGGGTCTCAGTTTAGGGCCTAGTGATCTGGGTTTGGATTGTGGTAAAGCCTGAGAGACTATGCGATAGGAAAATTCCTCGCGATGTAGGTGGAGAAATCCGGTGGCATCCATGCTTGTTTGGCCTAGTGGAGATCATGGTAAAGCATGTTATGACATGTTGATTGTGTTGGCCTAGCGATCTGGGACGCATTATGGTAAATATTGGTTTCTATTGATGAGGGTGAGGTGGTTTAGCCTTGGTATGCCCTAGTTGGTTCTTTTGGTTTGAGTCCCATATTCATGCTTGAAATATGGCATGGGGGTGAATGGATGAAGAGATATTTGTCTTAGCCATTGTATGTTCGGGTGAAATGTGGAAGTCCCATCCCAGGTTTGGATTTTTCATCATTAATGAAAGGTTATTTCTCCCTGCATTTCTATGAGTATTATACTGGTTTATATGTGGATCATATGACTATGATTTCATTAGTATTTCTGCTGCTATTATGTTGGTTATATATGTGTTTTATGATAGTGCCTATGTATGGCTCTCATCATGTTTTTCTTGTAAATGAATGGAAAATGCATCTATGACCTAATAGAGTACAATGCAACAATTGATATGGGACAAATGGTTCTTAGCAATTCTCAGATAAGTATGAGATCCCTATTCTTAATTTTGTTGCTTACACCTACATATTACATGTTTGTGATATGTTTGACAAAATTCTAGTAATGGATAGTAGGGGTTTGATTAAGGTCTTGTTCAAGTATTTGCTTTAGCATCATTGTTTCCCTATTATTTTACTCTTTTAGAGGTGTCATGCAATTATGGGTAGTGACTTGGGCTCTAGGCTTGAAAAAGTGGCTCAAATCCCAGGGACGCTGGCATAGAACTAGACAAAAGAGTCCCTAGACGTTGGATGGAAGGCCTGTGAGAGCATATAGAGGTCACTAGAAGCTAGCATGCCCATATCATGAGAGCATCCATAGGTCCTTGGACGCTGGCATGCCCATAACATGAGAGCGTCCAAAGGTCAAGAGATCAAAAAATTCAGTAGGACCCAGGGGTAAGCTACCTGAAGTGTTGGCATGGTTCTCAGGGATCTTGTAGCTAATGTGGAAGGTCTGTATGTTGTGTTTCCATTGATTCCATTTCCTTAAGGTCACATAGGAGGTTGAATCTAATCATAGTAGCCTTTTGTCGCATGTTTACCCCAGTTGGCCGATTACTTGGGTAGATGTGGGAGGAGGGTCTTACAGAGTGGTATCAAAGTGGGTTGCACTCTCTTTGGGTCATATATGATACCACAAAGTGGTATCAAAGCATGGTTCATCCCTCAGTCTGGATGGGTTGTGCGTTGGTCATGCATTCATGTCAGTTGCATATGTGTTTCTTATGATTGTAGTCCCTGTGCTTGTTTCATTTGCATGGTGTTTATCATGGTTATAGTGATGTCTCCATGTGAAGGTGGATGATGTTATTGTTGGGGTTCTTTAGTCATAAATGCATGTCAGTTGTATATGCATTTGTTAAGCATGTTTGTGTCGATATTTTATTATGCATGCATTGCCACGATGAAGGTTGTAGTACATGAGTTCATTGTATGCAATTAGGTCATCATGATGATATTGGTATGTTATGTTGTTAATGTGTTGGTTGCGATAGATCAGGAGATGCATATCATCAAAGTGAAGTTGCAACATTGGACCTCGATGCAAGAGCATGTCCTCAAACATGTTTGGATGTTGGGCATGCATGTATGTTATTTAATAGATTGTTATATGCATTAGGGTTATATACATTAGGTTTATGTACATTTCTATTGATGTTATGGTAACATACATGCTAGATGCTAGTTGATTAGTGTGGTCATATGCACATGTGTCAGATAGTCGTGAGTTGTAGTAACCTATGGTTGTATGCATTTCTCTTGTTGTTTTATGTTAGATAACTTGATGATTATGTTATATGTTGTTGATGAATATGTTATAGTTTAAATTGTTGTTTTTATATGATATTTAGCTTGATTATGTTATATGTTGTTCATGAGCATGTTATATGTTAACTTATTGTTTTATATGTTATTTAACTTGATGATTAGGGTAACAACATTAATATCTTCATGTTGTATGTATCATACTAATTTGGATTGGTCTATGTAAATGGTTAGGGTTATGACATACAAGTATGAGTTGATATGTTTTGATGTTATGCCATAATAATCTAGATTGACTCTGCATATGTGATTGATATGCATGAATGACAATTGTTTATGATCTTATAATGTGAACATGTTAGCTAGTTATTGTTGTGGATATAATGACCTTATTTATGCTTGATTTGATATGTTGTGAAGTCATGTCGTGCTAATATGGATTGATTGTGGATACAAGAGAGCCTCCCCTAAGATACATTAAGGTATGAGTTTTCTTCTGTCGTATATCTGTTGTTTGAATGTTTCATCACTTCAATGATATGAGTATGTGTCTATAATATTTATTGTCAAAATGATCTTGTTTTAAGATGGTTGTACTAACACATATGTCTTGTGACAGTTGATATGCACTTGAGTGTAATAGGTGATAGTTGTAGCATTATGTATAATGCCTATGAGTTGACTATGGATTATGACATGATTGTTAGTCTTGGAAAATGTTGATTTCAAATTGATAGATATGATTGTCTTGATATTTGGAACATGTGGTTGACATGTGTGAACAGTTGTAGGAAACATGCTTAGTATTAGTATGAAAAGGTAATAATCAATGTGTTCATATAACTAATTGTAGGGTGATGTGACAGTGCATAGTAAGATTCAATTATAGCAAGGTAAAACGTAGAAGGAGGAATTGGGCAAGAATTCCTTTAGCTATTTTTGGAAACCCTAATTCCAAACGAATGAGTGGTTTGCATACAGGGAGTCTTCTTAACCTTGATTTTGTATGACATTATGTGGATATGTGCTATATCACGAACATGTATTTGATAGGTACATCAGCTAGTTTCTAGTTATAATTGGATGGATTCGTCAAGGGAATTGGAGTCCCTTGAGAGATGGCATGGACATGTTTAGTTACAAGGCAATGTGCTTGGAATAATAAGGTAAGCTAACTGGTATATACATTGACAATTGTGTGTTTATGTAGTGATATAGGTGGATGTTGGTAGCCACCCACCTATTCCACTTGGACCCCCACCACTATCTCTTTCAGTTTTTTAGTTTCCTTAATTGTAGCGCAATTTACTATTTTTGGTAGTTTTTCGGGTCCTTAACTTTTGGAGCTATTTTGAGGCCCTAAATGACATTTTTGGGGGAAAACCGCAGCCAACAAGGCCCACTAACCAGTGATGTCTAGTTAGAAGTTGTAGTCCTGAGATAGATATTTCTAACAAGGTATTGTGCACGTCAAACGAAGATCATATGCCAAAGCTACAACCCCATGAAGTTGATGTACCAATGTGCCTAAGCAGGGCCATAGTTTTGGTGCTTCATCTCCTAGGGTTAGGTTTTTGGATGTTTAGGGTGTTATCACTCAGATTTTCCTTAAAATTTATTCAAAAGAAAGAAAGGATCCAAGGTAACTACAAACCAATCTTTTAAGTGCAGATCCTAGCTAATTTATACCCAGAGAGGGCTCTCTCTTTATGATTTATCATTGTTTTGATGTGATGTTAGGCTAGTTATTAATTCTCAAGGGATTTGTTGTGATTCGTTTGGTGGAATTAAAGGAAACAGATGGGTAGAGTAGATATTCAGACCATTGGGCTATGGAGTTGAGTAGGAAATGTTTATCATGATTTGTTTACTCATTGAGGTAAGAGTTCACATGGCAAGATAGCACAACAAGGACAAATCTGAAGGTTTCAATGGATGGAGAACTCAACCAAGTCCAAGAGCAATGAAGAATCCTTAGCAAGGATCAAGATGAAGAAGGGAGGATTGGCAAATAGCAAGGGAAATTAAGAATCCTATACCAAGGGCCAATAAAGGGAATGAATCACAGAAATAAGGGAGCAACTAAGAATTCCAAAACTTAAGCAATTTCGCAGAAAACATTAAATGAGCAAATAGTTAAAACAGAGAGAATTTAAGCTAATTCTGATAGTATTTTTCCTTGTTTGCTTTTAAGAATTTATAAGAAAACACATATGATATTTCATCACAAGAAGGAAAACAATATTCAAACTTAGAGAAACGATACTTATTTGTTTCCCACAGTACACATGAATTGAGTGAAATGTCCTTAGCCTTATTCAATCCAGTAAACCAGTCCAGTCCTAATTACAGTAGCTCCTTTAGCTCAAAACAAAAGTCTACAGAAATGGTTTTTAATCCACACTAATTACTTCATTTTCTGAAGTATTTATACAAAAAAAATATTACAGAATATCTCACAACTACACAATATTTATTATAGGAAACAAAAGTTATTTTCCCCAAGAGGGTAGAGACAGATGGAAAATAGATTGTTTGTTGTCCCTCTATTTGTGAATGTGCTGGATGCTGGAACTCGAATTTGTCTCATGCAGTTGTCTTGGTAATTCTGTGTTGGACTTCACTCTTATCTTTACCTACTGATACTCTTTACTTATGTTGATACTCTTTCCCTGTACTTACTAGACTTTACCGTAGTAAATATTTTTACTCCATGGATTTACTATAGTAACTTTATAGTATATCGGTCATACTAGTCGCATGGAGTGCACGGGTTTGTAATGGCAATCTAGAATTCAAAAACTTCTGAAAGTTGACCGTTCGAATCAAGGTGACAGCTCAAACGTACTCTGAGTGTGCATGGAGAACATAAGTTTATTTTCTCGATAGGACAAAATAATAAGTATTTTTGTTTTTATTTAGCAAAATCAATGTTTTGGCGGGTATGATGAAAATGATAGTTGGCGCCCATTAACAGATGGGGCATTTTTTCATTTAGTGAAGGTGGTAAGCAGGGGTAGTAAGTGGATTCTATCGCACCACTTATGAGGGCGTAGTGGTATTGGGAGAGGTTCGCCCGATGCCATTCATCGGGTGACACCTAGCGACGAGGGAATAGTGAAACTGCTCATATCAGGTGGGTAAAGTTCGGCATTGGGGGTTGCCCGATATGAGCGTCGGCCATTAGATCTGAAGGTGTCAGATCATACAGTGGTCGGGGAAGGAACTTCATAGAGATTTAATGGAGGGGCCCGACGGGGTAGTAGTTGTGGATTAGGGAGGTTAACTACATCGGGGGTGATGCGATTGGAGGAAGGTTCTTAATTAATCACAGGTTGATTAATTAATTCCTTTTTTATGCAGCAGAAGGTTATATGGCATAGTTTTATCGCGGATAGATTAATTAATCTATCGATTAATCAATCTATCAAATTATTCTTTTATTTATGGTTTATATTTCAAACCAGGGCGGGATATTAGAATAATGGTTTTTAATAATACATAGGGGATTGAGTGTATTTTGCGGGAGCTAACTATAGTAAATTATGTTAATATGAAATAAGTGTGGACATGACGATACACTAAGTAAAATGTTTCGAAATATATTACATTTCTGCATTTAAACATTTGTAACTTAGGCTTAGATGCATGTTGTGGGTCTTTGTGGGAAAAAAGGGGGTTTTATATGAGTTTAATTACTTTCCCTAGGTAAATAATGATTTTACCTTAGGAAAAGGGATTTTTTAGATGAAATGAATGAAATATGGAGGAGTGAATGTTGATGAGTTAGCACTTGGAACCTATAAATCATTTGGTTTAAGGTTTTTGGTGCTTTGATTGTTATTTGTGGGAAATTAGTGATATTAGGGGTAAAAGAAAATGAGGAAATTAATAACCTGACTTTGTAAATGTCTCTGTTATCCATACTTTCAAAGTAATATGATGATGAAAGTAAATGATATGAGCTTTAACTAATCATTCATCATACACCATTCTGCAGCCATCCATCTACTTACACACCTACACATCCTACCATTTTTCTACTCTTTATTAGTGTGCACTTAAACTAGCAAACCCTTATGCAACTTTTTATTTTCTTTTTCAATGGAAATCTATCTAAGTCTATCCTTATTGCATCCAAGGGTTCATATTACACTATTGAGCTCCTTTTTTTACTCTATCTATCTACTTATCTGCCAAGATTAAACAGTTTGGTCAGATTTTATTCTCTATCTCTAAGCATGAAATTGAAAACATAGAATAACCAATATTTAAACTGTTTGGTTACCATGGATTGTGGCATAACGACACTTTGCACACAATCATTATTGTACAAAAATTAAAATAGTAGTGGCATTTGGACTTGCACACTTTATGGTCCTTTTTCTTTAGAGTTCATATTTTTCATCTTTCTTGACCTTTTCTTTATTTTGTTTTTTGTCCTTTGATCTTTCTTTTAGGACATACCCTCTTTACATTTTCTTTTATTTTTTTATTTTTTACAAATATGGAAAACATTTGCAGAAGCAAAGGTATGTACATATTTCAGAGACAAACTAAGTCAATCATAAATTATGACACCTATTGGTAGAGGAACCTAATAGTGGCTTCACTTGGGGATGGATTTCCTTGGTGGAAAGTCAAGAAATGTAGACCAATAGACTCTGTGATTTCCTTTGATTCTGCTGCTTTATTTATATCTATGACAGTGATAATCTTGAAGCTCAGGGCCTTCTCCTTGGGCTTTAACTCCAAAACTTAACCATCCAATCAACACTTAAACATTTTGAAGGATATATTATGTACAACTGAAATGAGTAGAATTAGTAGCTTGGATCGATGTAATGTTTCAACATTCGACCATTGACTTGTCCTCCTTCTATCTCTACACCATTTAACTCTTTGAGAAAATAAGAATTATTCCCTCTAGAGGCATATATAATGTATGGACCTTTCTACAGGAAGTCAAACTTCCCATGTTTCCATTTGTCTTCTCTTTTGGAGTCCCACTTCAAAACTTTGTCACCAAGATAGAAGTCTTCTGCTTTGGTCCTTTTATCGAAAACTTTCTTAATTTTTTCCTGCAGTATTTAGGATCTAATGTATACTTTCTCTCTGGTTTGCTGCAAATGAATGGTCTGATTGATTCTCCTCTGAATATCATTTGGCTCAACTTGAGATTCCGGGAGTAGTTTCATTACTGGAATTCCTAATGATGAAGGGAAAACAGTTTCCATCCCATAGAATAACTGATAGGAACTGGTCCCAATATATTTCTTAGTTGTAAGCTTGTCTACCCACAAAGCATTGATCAGTTTTTTGTTCCATGTTTTATTATTGTCTTCCATCAATTTTTTAATTATATTCATTAAGCTTTTATTGGAGGATCCTGCAAGTCCATTTCCTTGGGGGTAGTAGGTTGTAGAGTGACCAAGGGTTATATGGTATTTATGGAAGAAATCAATCATCCTTTTTTACTTAAATGATGCAACATTGTCTGTGATAATTTTGTCTAGACAACCAAATCTAGACAAAATATTGGCCTCTAGAAAACCTATGATGACAGTATCAATGGCTTATCTAGAAAGAATGGCTTCTATCGACTTTGTAAAGTAATATGTGGCAGTCAGTATCCATCTATGCTGAGCAGAAGAAGGGGGGTGAATTTCGCCAATGAAGTCTAAACCCCATTGTTGAAACGGTTTCTCAGTAGAAATGGGTTTCAAAGGTAAAGGCAGAAACTTTCTTTTTCCTTCAAAGGTTTAACACTTGTGGCAGGACGCTACAAATGTTTTCACATTAGAAAACAAGGTTGGCTAGTAGAATCCAACTCTTAGGATTTTATCAGATGTCATCTTCCAGTAGAGGTGCCCTCCGCAATCACCTGCATGAAACTCTTGGAGTACTTTGTCAGATTCTTCCTTTAATAAGCAATTTAACAGAATGCCTTCATGATTTTTCCAAAATAAAGTATTATCCATTATGCAGAATTTCAAAGATTTCATTTTCAAGAACCTACTCTTAGTTCTGGATAACCCTGGAGGAGCTTGTAAATTTTTTATAACATATATTATGTCAGCATACCAGGGTGAGTCTAAAAAGGCTTGGCTAATCTGTGGAGTTGCCATCTCCTCTTTGTTGTCTAGTTCTTGTATAAAATTTATGCCTAGGGCTTGACAATTAGTTTCAGCCATAAGTTTAGCCAGCCCTTGGCCTTTGATTAACTTTGTAGGTTTAATCTCTATGTCATACGCTAATGTGGTAGCTATCCACTTTCCTCTTTTGCCATCAACTCCATTCTATGTTAGAATGTCTTTGACTACAACATTAGGAACATAAGCTACAATGTGAGAATATAAGATATAAACTCTAAAATCTTTGATGGCTTATATCAAAGAAAAAGCCTGTTTTTCCATTTTGTTATACTTTAAGGATGCATCTCTTAGAGATTTACTAAAGAAAGATATTGGTTGTTCGAATCCTTGATCGTTCTTTTGTAGTAAAACTGTAGCAATACTTTGTTCTGATGCAAAAGAAAAAATGATAAATTCTCTATCAAACATTGGACTTATGAGGTCTGGTGTTTAAGTCAAGACTAGTTTTATGTCTTCGAATTATTTTTTAGCCTCTACTATCCATTTAATAGCTGAATATTTCTTCAACATGTTATTTAATAGTCTAATCAGTTCAACTAGATTCGAGATGAATCTTCTTAAGAAATTATTTTTTCCTAAAAATGCCTGAAGTTCTTTAATGTTTGTGGGGTGAGGTATTTGCAAAATAGCTTCAATCCTGGTTGGGTCAATCTAGATTCCATCCTTGGAGATAATGTCGCAAAATAGTTTTCCTTCTTCTAAACCAAATAAAGACCTTTTAGGATTCATTGAGATGCCATATTTCCTGCTCTTAATAAAGACCCACCTAAGATGATCCAAATGTTGTTGATCTGATTTGGAAAACACTGTGATATCATCAAGGTATATAACTAGGAAATCATGGATTTCTTTGGCAAAGGAAATATCCATTGCCCTTTGAAAGGTGGCCCTTGTGTTTTTCAATCCGAAAGGCATTTTAAGGTACATAAAGGTACCCCATGGGTTGTGAATGTAGTTTTTGCTTGATCATTAGGATGGACTAGGATTTGGTTGTAACCAGAGAGACCATCCAACAATGAGATCCTTGTGGAACCCACTACCCTTTGCAATATGTGATCCATTTTAGGTAGGGGATAGTTATCTTTGAGTGAAACTTTGTTTAAATTCCTTAGGTCAACGCGCAGTCTTATTTCTCCTATTTTCTTTCTTGTGGGGACAAGATTAGATACCCAATCTAAAAACCAAATGGGCACAATAATTCGTGCTTCATACATTCGTTTGATTTCCTTTTCAATAGACGGTAGTAAAATAGGGTTAATTCTTCTAAGCTTCTGCCTAAAGGGCTTTTGAGCTTATTTTAAAGGGATAGTGTGTTGTATAATGCTGGTATCATAGGATTTCAGATCCTTATAACTCGAGGAAAAAAATATCCTAGAATTCCTTCATAAGTTCCATATACTTCAGTTTTTGATCGGGAGGAAATGATTTAGACAATTTTATAAGCTTGGTATTCTCTTCAGATCCTATGTTACATTCCTTAATGTCTGTTTTCAAAGGTTCCATTTTAGGATTTTTTGGAATATCATTTGAGTCAAATAAATCCTCCAAAGGAATTAATCCTTTGGGTAAGAAATTGTCTTTAAGGTTTATGACTTCAATTTCATCATCAATTATTTCATCGATTTCCATTTGTTTTAAATCTCGAATATCTGTTTTTGTGAATTATATAGGATAAAGTCTGTTTTTTATTTGATCTCCTTCTAGTTCATTTATTTCTACTTCATTAGAGCAATTAAGATCTACTGCTATGTTAGTATCTATGTTGGTATTTACAAATTCATTATCTAAAGTCAAGAAATTGTTGATCTGTTTCTCATTTTCAAAAACATGCCAGTTCTTTAAGTCGTCAGGAATAGCCGGTTTGTGCCTAACCTCAGTAGTATATTGATGGTTGGGCTGGAAAGGCAACTTACAAGTACTAGCAAACATAACTAGGTTGTGAGCTTGCATGTTATGTTTTTTGGGGATAGTAGCAAGCTTGGTTTCCAAAAAAGTGTTAGGGATTTCTACAATCGTTCCTTTGCAAAATCCTAATCTAGGATCTCTAGTTAAATAAGTACCATTAATTTGCTTAACTATCAATTCAGAATCTCCCATAATCAATACCGTTATAGCTCCTAACCCTTTGACCAGTTTAAGACCTAACATGAGTGCTTCATATTTTTCCATATTGTTTGTGCACCTAACAGGAGTGCTTCATATTTTTCCATATTGTTTGTGCACCTAACAGGAGTGCTTCATATTTTTCCATACAGTTTGTGCATTTAAAATTTAACCTATAGGCATGTCCTTTTGCGTGATCATTCTCTAAATTATAAATCCATACACCTGCTCCTACACCTAACTTGTTTATTGAACCATCAAATTCCAGATGCCATAAGATTTCATGTTCATAATTTTCATCTGGGGTGGTGGAATCTTTTTTTAACTAGGGAATCCAGATTTCTTTGTCATTTGATATCTCACGAATTTGGAAATTTGAATTTTCTTTTACTATTTCTTTTGGTTCTACTATTATATCACCTGGGATATCATCTTGATTAATTTCAGCATTATAAAGAATAGAAGAATCCATGTCTGAATGTACTGAATATATAGGGAAGTTCTGAGGCCTCTCCTAACTACTCACTACATACTTCATCAAAGTTTCTCTATATAATTTCTTGGGAAGTCCAAAGACTAAATGGTAGCATAAGACATATCTAATTGCAGAGACCCTTGGAGTTTGGCACCCCAGGATCTAGATAACAACATATCGTACATGGGTGGTATATCAACAACAACAATATCCATGAGTATGGTTTTGGCAGGGTACTGAACTAGGGAGACACACAAATCTTTTATAAGCCCCAAGAATTTAACTTGGATTGAATCAAAGGAGAATAGGTCTTTATAAGGTCTGATGTTATCCAGGTTAAGCTTTTCCATTACTGATTTAGGCATAAGATTGTGTGAGGCTCCAAAGTCTAACATGGCATTGTGTAGGATTTTGTCGTGAATGTTAAGGCTGATGTAGAAAGGTGGTATCCCTCCTTCTATTGGCTTTTGAGTGACATCTGGTCCGAAAAGTAACTCAGGTTAGTCATCAAAGATATTCACAAAATATTCATTTTCAACATAGTTCAGAGATTTACTAATTTGAGATCTGTAAGTTTCATGTTTTACCAATTCTTTCAAAGGTACTGAAGTTTTGAGCTTGGCCACCTCTGCTCCCAAATTGAAAGGCAGAGGAGATTTACCAAAGCTCTTGGAAATGTGTTTTTCTTTTTCATTATTAGAAGTATTTTCAATTGGATCTTCTGGAAGTTGTTCCACTATTCCTTTGAGGGGAACTGAAGTGGAAGGGTGCTCGTTAGAAGGTTGGTTATCCGTTACATCTTCGATGGTGGGGTCAGGAGGATTTTGATGTGGTCTAGAAAGGATTTGTAAGGTTTTTTTTACTTGAGGATTCTGATTTGAGGCTTTTCCTTTCTTAGGCTCACTAGGAATTGTTTTGTTTCGGGACATCGATATTCCTTCTGCTTCTTAAGTTGTACTGCTTATGTACTTCAAAAATAGCAGAGTCATACCCCTGTTTGAAATCAAATGATTCCCCTATTTGGGTTCAGAACTATTGGAGCACGTGTGACTCTTGGTAATCCTGAGTTAGGAAAATATCTTCATCATCATCTAAACCCATCAAGTTTATCTAAGTGTCTTGTTGAAGGTCTTCTAAGTGTGAGGTCTCTGCATAATTTTCTTGGAAAGGTGGTCTGATATTCTGGTCAGGAATATTCTTTCTGGTATTTTGGTTCTGGTTTTTCCTAAAATTAGGATTTCTCCCTGGATTAGCCTGTTAGTTATCCCAGTGAGGTTTCCTTTCAATAATTTCAACGTTGTCTAATATTCTTTCCATCCCTTTAGCTAAAGCATCAACTTTTTGTTCAAAGGGGGTAGTTTCCTCTTTCAAGGGTATCCTTCTCTCACTCCTAGCTCTAGCTCTTTTCGCAAGTAGGTTAGCTTCAACACTTACTGCTACGCTCTGCATTTCCTCTAGAGTGGGGGGATTTCTTTCTCTTAATTGAAAGCCATGTCTGAATCAAATCCATCTAGAAATTTGATCAGGGCTAAACTAGGAGGAGGTCTAAGGTTAAGAGGGATGGCATTGTACACAATATTAAACCTGGTACAATAGTCCTGAACAGTTTCATGGGAACCCCTTTTAATATTTTCATATTCGGATAAAATTTGAAGGGGATCCTTCTTCTTTTCCCACCTATTCAAGAATTGCTAGTAAAGGACTCTTAGAATATCTATGCTCTGAGGGGTCAAGGATCTAAACCATTTCTCACTTCTCCAACTAGACTTTGAACAAAAATTCTCATTTGGACATCAACGATGTCAATCTCATAAATTTCAAAGTAATCAATCATCTTCCTAGTGTGTTGTAGGGATGTTTATGTTCCAATGCCATCAAAGGTAGCAATTTTACTCTGGTAGTCATGTGGCATTGCACCTTGGGGGGCAGGCATCATGAGGAGGGCATATCTATTGGCCATGATTCTAGGTTGGGCAGTAGTGTGAGCAGGAGTTGGGGTAGCAAGAGGTGTTTGGGTTGTGGAGGAAGAACTAGAGGTAGTGGTGGGTTGTTGGGTGATGATTGGCTAGAAAGGAAGTGAAGGGATGAATGGAGGGGTGGAGTGGGCTTCAAAAAAGTGAAGGAATAATGATGAACAAGCAGAAAGTGACGTTGTTTTAGAAAGTTCAGGGATTCTATTGGTGGTAAGGGATAACTGAGGGGAGTTCTACAGATATAGATCAATTAGCAAATTGGCTTGTTGGGTTTCAAGTTCTCTGAGGAGTTCTAGATCTTGGACTAGGTCCAATAGTTCACTATCAGATGTGGTTCTAAACAGAGAAAGTTCAAAATGTTTGTCAAAAGGGATGTCTTCCAAGAATAGCCACTCAACAGGGCAGGAATGTGATCTGAACAAAGGTCTAGGGCTACTGAACTCTTTTATCTTCTAATGATTCTTGGAATCAGGTTGGGATATTCAAACACAGGGGGAGGATTTGGATTAGGGTTAGCTTTGGTGTAATGAGTTCTCCCTGAAGCCATATTTCAAGTCTTTTAAATGCTTTTCTTTTATGAATTTTCACAATAACTTCTAACAATCCTTGGAGATGCTTTAAATCAAATTTCTAGGTTTCTCAAAGGTTTATTTTAACTAAGGATTTGTTCTTCCCTAGTGGAGTTGCCACTATGTTATCACTCAGATTTTCCTTAGAAATTATTCAAAATAGGGAAAGGATCCAAGGTAACTACAAACCAATATTTTAAGTACAAATCCTAGCCAATATATGCTTAGAGAGGGCTCTCTCTTTATGATTTATCATTGTTTTGATGTGATGTTAGGTTGGTTATTAATGCTCAGGGGATTTGTTGTGAATTGTTTGGTGGAATTAAAGGAAACAGATGGGCAGAGTAGATATTCAGGCCATTGGGCTATGGAGTCGAGTAGGAAAGGTTTATCAAGATTTGTTTAATCACTGAGGTAAGAGTTCACAAGGAAAGATAGCACAATAGGGACAAATCTTAAGGTTTCAATGAATGGAGAACTCAACCAGGGCCAAGGGAAATGAAGAATCCTTAGTAGGGATCAAGCTGGAGAAGGGAGGATTGGAAAATAGCAAGGGAAATTAAGAGTCCTATACCAAGGGCCAATAAAGGGAATGAATCATATAAATAAGGGAGAAACTAAGAATTCCCAAACTTAAGCAATTTCGTAGAGAACATTAAATGAGCAAACAGTTAAAACATAGAGCATTTAAGCTGTTTTTGATAGTACTTTTCCTTGTTTGCTTTTAAGAATTTATAAGAAAACACATATGATATTTCATAAGATGAAGGAAAAACAATACTCAAACTTAGAGAAATGGTACTTATTTGTTTCCCATAGTGCACATGAATCGAGTGAAATGCCCTCAGCTTTATTCAATCCAGTAAACCAGCCCAGCCTTTATTACAGTAGCTCCTTTAGCTCAAAACAAAAGTCTACAAAAATTCTTTTTAAACCACACTAAATACTTCAATTTCTGAAGTATTTATACAAAAAAAAATATTACAAAATATCTCATAACTATACCAGATTTATTATAGGAAACAAAAGTGATTTTCCCCAAGAAGGTAGAGACAGATGGAAAATAGATTGTTTGTTGTCCCTCTATTTGTGAATGTGCTCAATGCTGGAACTCGAATTTTTCTCATGCAGATGTCTTGGTAATTATGTGTTGGACTTCACTCTTATCTTTACCTACTGATACTCTTTACCTATGTTGATACTCTTTACCTGTACTTACTAGACTTTATCGTAGCAAATATTTTTACTCCCTGGATTTACTATAGTAACTTTATAGTATATCGGTCATACTGGGTGCATGGAGTGCACGAGTCTGCAATGGCAATCTGGAATTCAAGAGCTTCTGAAAGTTGACGATTGGAAGCAGGGTGACGGCTCGAACGTATTCTGAGTGTGCATGGAGAACAAAAGTTTCTTTTGTCAGTAGCACAAAATAATGAGTATTTTTGTTTTTATTTGGAAAATTCAATGTTTTGGCGAGTATTATGAAAATGACAGCTGGCACCAGTTAATGGATGGGACATTTTTTCATTTAGTGAAGGTGGTAAGTAGGGGCGGTAAGTGGATTCTATGGCACCACTTATGAGGGTGTAGAGGTATTGGGAGAGGTCTGCCTGATTCCATTCATTGGGTGACACGTAGCGGCAGGGGAATAGTGAAACCACTCATATCGGGTAGGTAAAGTTCAGCATCGGGGGCCGCCCGATATGAGCGTTGACCATTAGATCTGAAGGTGTTAGATCATATGGTGTTCAGGGAAGGGACTTGATAAGGATTTAATGGAGGGGCCCGATGGGGTAGTAGTTGCGGATTAGGGAGGCTAATTACGTCGAGGGTGACGTGATTAGAGGAAGGTTCATAATTAATCACAGGTTGATTAATTAATTCCTTTTTTATGCAGCGGAGGGTTATATGGCTTAGTTTGATCGTGGATAGATTAATTAATCTATTGATTAATCAATCTATTGAATTATTATTTTATTTATGGTTTATATTTCAAACTAGGGCAAGATATTAGAATAAGGGTTTTTAATAATACATAGGGGACAAAGTGTATTTTACAGGAGCTAACTATAGTAAATTATGTTAATATGAAATACGTGTGGACATGAGAATACACTAAGTAAAATGTTTCGAAATATATTACATTTCCGCATTTAAACATTTGTAACTTAGGCTTAGATGCACGTTGTGGGTCTTTGTGGGAAAAAAGGGGGTTTTATAAGAGGTTAATTACTTTCCCTATGTAAATAATGATTTTACCTTAGGAAAAGGGATTTTTTAGATGAAATGGATGAACTATGGAGGAGTGAATGTTGATGAGTTAGCACTTGGAACCTGCAAATCATTTGGCCGAGGATCCAGTCCCTCCAAAAGTCAGAGAAATGCTACGAGCCCATTTGGTTTAAGGTTTTTGGTGCTTTGTTTTTATTTGTGGGAAATTAGTGATATTAAGGGTAAAATAAAATGAGGAAATTAATAACCTAACTTTGTAAATGTCTCTATTATCCATACTTTCAAATTAATATGATGATGAAATTAAATGATATGAGCTTTAACTAATCATTCATCATACACCATTCTGCAACCATCCATCTACTTACACACCTACACATCCTACCATATTTTCTACTCTTTATTATTGTGCACTTAAACTGACAAACCCTTATGAAACTTTTTCTTTTCTTTTTCAATGGAAATCTATCTAAGTCTATCCTTATTACATCCAAGGGCTTAGATTAAACTGTTGAGCTCCTTTATTTACTCTACCTATCTACTTACCTGCCAATATTAAACAGTTTGATCAGATTTTATTCTCTATCTCTAAGCATGAAATTGAAAACATGGAATAACCAAGATTTAACCTGTTTGGTTACCATGGATTGTGGCATAACAACACTTTGCACACAATCATTATTGTACAAAAAGTAAAATAGTAGTGGCATTTGGACTTGCACACTTTCATGGTGGTCTTTTTTCTTTAGGGTTCATATTTTTCATCTTTCTTGACCTTTTCTTTATTTCTTTTTCGTCCTTTGATCTTTATTTTAGGGCATACCCTCTTTACATTTTTTAATTTTTTGATTTTTTACAAATGTGGAAAACATTTGCAGAAACAAAGGTATGTACATATTTCAGAGACAAAGTAAGTCAATCATAA
This sequence comes from Pinus taeda, assembly GCA_000404065.3. Lineage (NCBI taxonomy): Eukaryota > Viridiplantae > Streptophyta > Pinopsida > Pinales > Pinaceae > Pinus > Pinus taeda. The sequence continues at coordinate 89,931 of APFE030435957.1, read as the reverse complement.
ATTATGACACCTATTGGTATAGGAACCTAACATAGGGTTTCCTATTTTTTCTCAATAATAAATAGGCCTTTGAGCCTCATTGTAACATAGTTCAGAGGCATACAATTTCCACATCTCTTCTCAGCGATAAGCTACCATCGCCCAAACTAGTCTTATTTCCATTTTGTTTGTAAGCATATTTTAATATTTGATATTAATGAAATGAAGTGTTATTTCTGCCGCATCTTTGTATTTATGGTTATATATGTTATTTCTTGCATTCTTGTTTAAATTCGAATAAGGCAATATGATGCAGGGGATTGCATGGAAAAATAGATTTCCATGAAATATTGAGGAAGGCTCGGATTGAGATTTCCTTGGGAACCATGGGGATTGAGTCATGGTGTCTATTGAGAGTCTTTTCATTTCAATTCTTTGTGATTTGTTTGCACTTGATTTGAAACGGTTTTTATGTCCAATGTATGACCATACCACATTTTTGTGGTGTCGTATTTCTTTTGGTTTTTCATGGTCTTCTTATTGTTTGTTTCTTGCCTTTCATTTTATGTTTTGAATCTTCGGAATTGGTTGGGAAAGAGAAAAGTTAATGGAGTTATGGGAGAGTTGTGTGGAAGACATGGATGAAGCTCAGTCATGAGTAAGCGCAACGGAAGATAAGACTATTGCAGTCGCTTGGACTAGTTGGGTCCATTGTGGTAGATGGATGGTGGCAGTACAAACATGAGAAAGGTAAATAGAAAAGGTAAAGTAAATGGATCTAAGGTGTCAGATTCCTTGGATAAGTTGGGAACTTTGGTTCTTAATGTTGTGCAAGTTGTGCACAAATAAGGAAGTTTTCTTAACCTAGATCTTATGCTATCTAGTAATTAGGTTGTGATCATGATTATGTTGATGTTTATATATGTATACACATATGTATGTATCTATGTTGTGTCTCATAGAGTCATCATGGATTGTGTTTGTTTAATGCTAATGTTTATATGTATATATGTGTGTATGTATGTCGTTGTCTAACAAGATCATGATTGTTAATGCT
>APFE030435957.1:75572-88461 GCA_000404065.3 Pinus taeda | reverse complement strand
TATGTTGTTTTCTGATAGGGTTGTTAGGAATCATTCTTATGGAAGAATGCTTCCTTATGCAGGTGAATGACATGAAGAGATTCTTGGTCTATCAGGAATCAATTGGGAAGAGTAGTCATGTAAAATATATGAGGTTCGTATCATGTGGATATGAATTTCTATCATATACTTGTTTTATGCCTATGTTTATGTTATGACAGGTAACTCTAAGGGATACATAAGCTAATTCAAAGAAGTGATATCTGCAACATGCTAGGAGAACCATGGATAAGACACCGAAAGCAAGGTTGCTTAATAGAGACAGTGTGGTTTTAGATGTGTGGTACCACTGTTGCGCATATGTTGTATATGTTGTACATGTTGCATCTGTGATGTTGTGTGCATGTGGTGTTGTGTATATATAGTGTGTGTATATGTTGTTTATGCAATATTATGTATAGGGTGGTAAATATAGTGTTGTGTGAATATTGCATATGCAATGCTACGTATAGATGCTGCTATGAACATGTTAGATATGCGGTACTATGTGCATGATGGATATGTGGTGTTATGTGCACATGGGATGTTGGATATGCAATGTTGTGTACATATGGTGTTATGTACATGTTGTATATGCAGTTTTATGTACATATGGTGTTATGTGCATGTTGTACATATGGTGATATGTACATATGTTGTTGTGTGTGTGATTGTACAAGTGGTGTTGTGAACATGTGGTGCCATGTACATGTGGTTTTGTGTGCATGTGGTGTTGTGTACATGTCATGCAAGTGATGTTGTGTACATGTGGTGTTGTGTACATGTTGCGCATGTGGTGATGTGTACACATTGTACATGTGGTATTGTGTACACATTGTACATGTGGTTCAATGTACATGTAGCGTTGTGTACACACTATGTAGGTGGTGTTGTGTACATGTGATGTTGTGCAAGTGGTGTGGTGTAGAGGTGGTACTATGTACGTGTTGTACATGTGGTATTATGTGCATGTCGTAGATGTTGTGTTGTGTACATTCGACACTATGTATGTGCATTATGTAGTCACGGTATTATGACATGTGTATTCGTTACGTTGTACTATGTGTACGTATATGTATTGTGTGGGGTTGTACATCGGGTATAGATGTATGTGTTGCATTTTACACTGGGTGTAGATGTATGTGTGGTATGTTAGGTATAGGTGCATGTATTGCATGGTGTTGTATGGTGTGATTCACACTATGTGTATTTGCACATGGTTGAGGAGAAGGCACTGAGTATTTGTCGGGTGTGTAAGAAGATCAGGTGTGTGTATGGAATAAGAAAAAAGGCAAAAATAATGATCGATGAAAGATAAGTATCGATATTTTGTTTTAGTTTTATTATGCATGTGATTTATGATTCTGGTTTGTGATGATTACATGTGATCTATGATACATATATGTATTGTGTGGGGTTGTACATCGGGTATAGATGTATGTGTTGCGTTGTACACTGGGTGTAGATGTATGTGTGGTATGTTAGGTATAGGTGCATGTATTGCATGGTGTTGTATGGGGTGATTCACACTATGTGTATTTGCACATGGTTGAGGAGAAGGCACTGAGTGTTTGTCGGGTGTGTAAGAAGATCAGGTGTGTGTATGGAATAAGAAATAAGGCAAATATAATGATCGATGAAAGATAAGTATCGGTATTTTATTTTAGTTTTATTATGCATGTGATTTATGATTCTAGTTTGTGATGATTACATGTGATCTATGATTCTGGTTTATGATGGTTACATGTGATTTATGATTTTGATCTTTGATGTTTGTGTTTGAGCTAATCGGATGTGATCTGATATTCATGATTATCTGATCAAACAACTAGTTTGACTTGTTGTGAGAGAAAGTAAACAAGATTGCAAATGTGCCTTCTTGACGAGCTACCAATGAGGTGTGATGTGAATTTATTTCAATTTATTTGTAGTCTAATGGAAATTATTTTCTTGGTATAGGGAGCACGAAAATGCCTAGTTTGGTGGTCGAAACTAACTACAAGAATTCGTAAAAAAAGTAAAAGGAATTGGAACAGGTAGTAGTATGTTGGTAAGGAATTTGGGAGAAGGGTCATTGTGGGACACTTGTACCCAATAATGTCCATTGATTTCCATGAGAATGTTATGAATGGTATGATCGTTTTAAGGAAAGGATATGCCTTGATTTTTTGTACCCTTCGATGCGAGGAAACCTTGCAGAGGGATGGACTGCCCAGGATGGGGGTGCTAGTGGAACTTGGAAGGTGTATGATTGCATGGAAGGGGGTGACTGGATTGCCTGAAGGACTATGTAGCAGAGAAAGGAAGGTTGGGGATGGATTTTTTTTGTCATTAGCATTTCTAGATGGAGTCAGATGCACATTGGGAGTGCACCCTCAAACAATGAGTCGACAAGTGTTCAATGAGAGGACAAGTGGCATAGGATTATAACACTTGACCATGGATGAAGATTTGACTTTGCAGTGGATTCTGGACTTCCTGGGAAGGGGATGAATCCTGGTATTACTTTGAGAGTGGAGGTGTGAGCCTCTAGATTCCCTTGTTGTGGATGCAGGCATTGTATCCTTTTGTTTGCTAGTTGAGAAAATGTGCATATGTGTATATGTGTGTATTATTATAAATATTGTATCGAGCTGGATTTATAAAACTCCATAAACAGTATGATTATTTTTTTGGTGAAGCAACTATGTATGTGTGTATATGTGGTTATTATTGTAAATACCGTAATTATTTGTGTTATAAAGCTACAGTAAATGGTATGTTTGTCATGTTTCAATAGATGGTCATTGTAAATACTACAACAGGCAATGTTATAAAGCTCCATGGGCAATATGTTTTTTTTTCAGCATACTTGTTGGTTATAGGTGTCATTTAGCACTGAGGAAGGTGTTCCCCCAAAGGGGAGGGTTCTATAACATCCCTGGTTAAAAATCCATGTAAAAATATATATAAGGCCACAGTCACAGGACACGTATTCCAAGCTAAATGGTGGGAAAAAAATCCTAGTGGGTTTTCATTTGGTTAATTATGGCTAAGGAAATTGGCAAATGCAAAGGAAAAGGATTTGGAAGGCATGAGGCATTAATTGGCATTTTATTTATGAAAATAATGGAAATTGGGAGAAAAGGAAGGTGAAAGGTCATGAAGGATAATGAAGGAAAATAATTGAAAATGAACAAAATAGAGGCTGCATTGATGAAAAGGCGTATGATGATCAGTTAGCAAGCTCTTGCTATGCTTTGGAGCAAGGAAGGGAAAATTAGGCAAAGGAAGGAGCAAGCAAGGAAGAGTAGTATCGAGCAGTTACAACACGCTTTCTTGTAGGTATTGATTTTCATGTGTGATTCCCTTGCTAGATTTTCATGCATGGTTTTGCATGTGGTTCTTTTCTATCATGGCATGAGTTTTTCCAGGCATGACCCTGTTGTTAGCCTAGCCTTACCATTTCCAAATAGCCATGGTGTGATGGGCTTCTCATGTTCGTGTTGAGTTGGATTTCCAGATGAATTCAAATCTAAGTGAGGTGGATCTTTGAATGATAGAGGACATGGCCTAGTTTTCCCTAAACCAGACTGTAGATCATGGTAAAGCCACTGGCCTAGTGACCCCTGAGCCAGACTGTGGGTTGCGGTAAAGCTAGGATTATGTTTCCTTAGTGGGCCTAGGAATCCTTGTTGGTGAATGGAAGGATATACAGTAAATCCATTAGGTGGATTTCTCTTGGTTGGGCCTAGTAATCATGGGTTTGGGATATGTGGTAAAGCCTGGAGAGTGGGTCTCAATTTAGGGCCTAGTGATCTAGGTTTGGATTGCGGTAAAGCCTGAGAGACTAGGAGACAGGAAAATTCCTTACAGTGTAGGTTGAGAAATATGGTGGCATCTATGCTTGTTTGGCCTAGTGATCATGTGGATATCATGGTAACACCTATTATGACATGTTTATTGTGTTGACCTAGTGATCCGGGATGCATTACGATAAATCCTAGTTTCTAATAATGAGGGCGAGGTGGTTTAGCATTGATATGCCCTGGTTGGTTCTTTTGGTTTGAGTCCCACATTCATTCTTGGAATATGGCATGCCAGGGGTGAATGGTTGAAATGAGATTTGGCTCAGGCATTCTATGGTCGAGTGGAACTTGGAAGTCCCATCTCAGGATTGGATTTTGCATCGTTAATGAAAGGTTATTTCTCCTTGTATTTCTATGAGTATTATGCCGGTTTCTTTTTGGATCATATGGTTGTGATTTCATTGGTATTTATGCTGCTATTATGTTGGTTATATATGTGTTTTATGACAATGGATATGTATGGCTCTCATCATGTTTTACATGTTGTTGGGATAGGGTCCCTATGGTCAACTTTGGGGTCAATGGGGGCTTTAGCCCCTTGTTTGGGTAAGTGATAGGTTGGTTTTTGGAGACTCACCCATGGTCTGTAGACCATGGTACTGTATTGGAAAAATCTATATACACTTGAGTCATTGTGAGTCTAAGAAGTAGTAGACACGTAACTAAGTGAAGATAAAGATTGTTTTCGGCAAGTGATAAGGCAAGAAAACTCTATTTCCTGTATTTAGGCAAAAGGGGAAGGCTCATGCAACTAAGTGTGCAGGAGGCCTCGGTAAGTCCGCAGTTGAGTGCATGGACACCTGCAGTTGTGTGCGTAGGGTGGAGAAGTTTGTAAACTAAACACTGAAACTTAATAAAGACTAGTTTTGACAAAATACCTTTCCTTTTAGTATTATTCTTAATTCTGTTCATGTTATGTTTTGTCGCTCAATGATATTTTTTATGTGGAAAATTGTGTAAATGTTATGTGAATCTATTGAATCTATAATATTTATGCATGACTTAAGTAATTATATGTTTTCGCAAAGATGAGGGTTAATTCTGTTATGATTTCTGATGAAATGGATAGATCTGTGAGAAGGAAGATCTAGGGTTATTAATTAGTGCACGAAAGTGGACAAATTACCTGTTTAGGGTCTATAAATTTTGATCATAGACCTTCGTGAAGGTCTAGAAGCCATTTACTTAGAGTTTTAGTAGCGAGCCCTAGAAGGATACAGATCTGTACGAAGGCAAATCTAAGCTACAAAGGCCTAAGATCACTTATCACATAGTCTCTGGTTGCAGAAACCTGGTTCTAGCATCCCCCAATATTGCTTTAGGTGAGACTATAGCCTGCACTATGAAAGTTGTTACCAAAAGGGCCAACAATTAGGGTTTTGTTGGTTGGCGTGAACAACTCTAAACCTAGGTCAGGCCCCCTTAAGCCAACAAATGGATCTATTCCCAGGACCGGGATCTATCTAAGAGATGTGCGATAAATGGTTTCCTACAAAGAAATATATTGACAAGTGGATTGATCAAAATGTGCACGCATTCGCCGCTCAAGAGAACAAGAGCCCTAAATTATCCAAGGAATAGTGGTTGCAGAGATTTTTGTACACAGACAAGACCGATGCATTCTTCTACTTCTTCTCAAGCGAACTATATGAGTGGTTGTCTAAATTTGTTAATAGTCAAGGGATGTGGAGGCTTGATGATCCTATAGTGTGGACTCCTAAACTGGTGCGACGTTTACAAGCATTAGAAAACAATATTGCGCGAGCTGTGGATCACTAGATTGATCACACATTGGGAAGTTTTGTGACTTATTTCGCGATCAACAGAATGGAACAGAGGCTCTTTAAAGGACTACAAGGTAAGTATTTAAAATCATTAAAAACTGGGATTAAAATGTTGTTATGTGAAAATAGGGTTATGCAGTTACCTTGATGTTTGGGTTTATGCGAAGCAAGAGATTCTTTAGAAGAAATGTAGGATCAAACCCAGAATATAGTTCGCTCATTGAACCTTCTTACAATGATGACGAAGGGACGATGTTGACTACGTCGTGAAGTGCAATTCAATTATTTACTCAAGGTATCCCAAGGATACCTCATCCATCTGTTAGGGTCCTATAATAATAGGATTCATAATTTTGAATTGACTATGATTAGTCTTGCAATATTGTACATACTTTTTCTTTCTGCAAAATGTTTTCCCATATTAAAAATAAAAAATGTAAAGAGGGTGAAGTCCTAAAAGAAAAATCAAAGGACTAATAAAAGAAAAAGATAAAAAAAGAGTATAAAGTATAAACCCCACCGAAAAGAGATAAAAAAAGATTCTGAAAGTGATGCAACAAATGGCACTACTTTTTAATCTACTTTGCAAAATAAGATTGTGTGGAGCTTTTCAAAAATGCCACAATCCATGATGGTCAAATAGTTTAATCTTGATTCATTCATGCTTTCAATTTCATGTTGATAGATAGAGAATAAAGATCTAACCAAACTGTTTAATCTTGGCATATCAATAGTTAGGTAGAGAATAATAATGAGCTCAACCGTTTAATCTGAGCCATTGGAAAGTCATAAGGTTATAATTAGATGTTTTGCTTACAAAAGAAAAAGAAATAAAGGGTTAGAGGGCTCAAATGCACCCAGTAAATGAAGAAAAATTGTTAGGATGAATGATGTGTAGGAAGAAGCCGTTTTCACAGGGCATGGAAAGCATCAATTGGTTTATTTCATATTACTAACTTCCTTCCAAATTTGTTTACTCCTGTAAAAATATCCTTCCCTTCATTTTACCTTTTCCCTTATTTCATCTCATTTTCCCTTGTAAAATAACCCTTTTTCCCTTTATTTTACACCCTCCCCTAGACATTTCCTTTTAAAAATCATTCTCCCCTTATCAATTCCCTTTCTTCATTAAAACCCACTAAACCCCCCTTATCCCTAGTTTAAAATAATTAAAATGTATCGGGCCCCATTGAAAAACCCTCCCTGATACCCTTTTAACTCATATCCCTAGTATATTTTTTCCGCGCGTACCATTTCATTAACCCCCATTTTCATTTGATAAACTATAGTTTATTTTATTAAACCCCCACTGTAATATCTTCGTAGGTCCCACATTTTATTAACCCTCATCACATAATTAATTCTTGTATTTACTTTTCAATTAACTAAGTTACATTTTAACTAACCCGACCCCACACCCTGACTCATCCCTCACAACTCCGTCGCTCGATAAACCTCCGATCACCCACCCCAGATCCAACGACCTACATTCCATATCACATGCTCCGACATCCAACTTTTAACATCACAAAAGTATGCGAGATAAGTTGTTTTCCCCGCTTTCCTTTTTGCTACATGGTAGCCCCACATGATATCACCTCCTCCAAAATAAAACCACCATACCACTTTAAAGTGATGCAATAAACCACCTTACCACCCCCTCGCATTAGATGAAACCACCCTTCCGTTTAAATTTAAACCCGGACCCAAATATTAACCATTGTTGGTTAAAAATGAAAGAAGTCACCCTTTCCAATCTTTTCACTATTCTTCTGTTAGGGATTGCAGAAAAGAACCTCTGTCGACCTATTCTAAAGCGGAAAAATGTCTACTGAACTATTTTAAGCCATTTACAACCAGAATTCAAACTTTTACTACCAGAACATGTTGCTGACTATGATTTGAAGTAGTATAAAGACCATTGAAGCCTCAGAAAGCCTCGGTTGGCCCTAGAGAACCCTTCTACATACCAAAGCTTCATTTTCCATGTATTCCTAAAGTGCCCAAGGCCTTTACTTAAGATTTGCACAACATTTCTAATAGGTTAATCAATTGAACCAATTTAAAAGCCTTTCCGACCTAAAGAAAGCCACTATTGCATCCAAAACCCTTTTTGCAGACTGTATTCATCTTTTCACACTATTCCAGAGGTCCTAAGCCTAGTTCTTAAGCTAGATAGTAATAAATTGAATAAAATAAACAAATCTATGGCTTCCCAAAGCATTCTGAATGAAAAACCCCTGCAAAATACTCACCTATATATTGACCACCTCCCATTGGCCGATAGAGATTTCTAGATCAAAGACACAACCTCCCCTAACAATCTGTTAAAACTCCACTACTGGAGAAAAGATAAATTCCTCAACCAGAATGATGATATTCAAATATGGGAGTCAAATTTACCCAAATACTTGTTCCCATAGGTATACCAGTTCCCTGAAATCATCCACCTATGCCAACTCTGCTATGTCCCAAGTCAAAGAGCCATAGTCCCTCCTAACCAACAAATTTTGTTCACAATCACTGCGGGATCAATAAATGAAATGTTGCAGATCTACCCAAAGCCTAATGAAGCCCCATTTTCTATTGAAAACCTAATTGATCTGTACTTAAAGCTGGACCTTCCCAAAAGATCCCAAATTTTTCAGACTTTCTTCCTAGCAAAAGATCAATTTCCTACAGACAACCCTCCATATTCTGCTACCATTTTCTCTAAGAGAACCAGACATATTGTAACCATGTTTTCTTGTATTCTAGGATATACTACTAATGAACATGTAGACGAACCTATACTTGGTTTCCTTTCTATTTTTTTCCCAGGCAACCCTCCAGCTACAATTTTCAATTTTGCACAATTCTTAGCAGACAGAATCCATGATCAATTGAATAGATTTCCAGATGAAAGAGTATTCAAATATTCTTCACTATTGTTCCATATGTTTCTATATTTCCAATCAGAAAGCCTTACAGTTAACATCCAAAAACTGGGCACTAAGGAAAATCCTAGATCTGTTATCTTTTGGACACCCTTAATCTAAAAATATTCCACTGATTTCAACTACAAGGATTTCATTGTTTCATTTGTTCACCCATTTGTTAACATGCTAAGCAGTAGCAATCAACCCAGGGTCAGTGATGAAATAAAGAATGTTTTACAGTTGTCCAAACACAGTAGAACAGGAGACTGGTATTTATACCAGAACTACACTGAAGTTACGGTGTATGGATGTAAACTCACTCCATATAAGCTGCCCAAATATCTCCCCATCAGGATATTTGACTATAATATAGCAGGCAGAACATAAATTCAGATGATGTTAATTTTCTATCAGCTAATAAGAAAACACAGTTTAAAATCAAGAACCAGCTTGGTCCTTTTATCTGCAATAATAGGGATGCTAGAGAGGAAGCAGAAAGATGTTTACAAGAAATGAAGTTCAATGATAGTTTCAAATGGAAGTATGATCCTTTGGGTGTCATAAACAAACTGAGAATCAAGTTTAAATTGAGCCCTTTTATGCACGAGTCCAAGCCAGAGATTGAAGGATATGCCAACCAATCTGAGTGGTTGGAAAACACCTTACTGGATATGGAGGAGCAGATGGATACTAGTTCCATTCTATATACTCCAGCCCTAAAGGATAAAAATGCAAAAATGACCAGAGAAGAAGGTTCTTGCTCAAACAAAGATACAAAAGATAACAAATTTGAAATTATGTATAGAAAAAGAACAAAGATGAATCCAGTAAATGAGCAAGAAGATGTAATTGATACAATTGAGATCATTGATACAGACACTATAATTAAAGAAAATGCACTTCCATCAGTTTCAAAGGAAACTCATCAGCCTTCAACTTCTAGTGCTCAGATCATCCAGAACCAACATATTGTTGATGTCTCTTCTTCAAGTGAACCAATGGACAAAGAAATAGACATAAAAGAAAGATACAAAGATATTAAGGCCAAAAATGAAGAAATAAAAGCTGAAATATATTCAGAGTACTTGAAGCAGGCTCCTAGCGGTCATAACAGGTTACTTTATGCATTTGATTATAAGATAGGAAAATTGTATATGACCTTTTTGCAGCCAACAATACAACATCCTAAGTCATCAGTAGATTACAAAAAGATAGATTATGAGATTCCTGCCAAAGATGTTCATCCTATAAACTGAATAGAATTTCATAAGCAAGTTGGAGAAATGCTATACTCAACTATGACCGACAAATCTATGAGTGTATAGAAACTACAAAATTCTCTAGAGAACATCAAAGCACAGTTAAAACTAGAGAAGGTATCCTCACAAGCTAAAGATAATATAATTAAATCCCTTGAATATTTGGTTATTGAAGTGGGATATGATCCAAAGAGTGTCAAAGGTGCAAAAGAACTCATTAAGAAAAAGAATGCAGACATTGTTGCATTGAAGAAGTAGCTAAAATTGCCTCCTACTAAACATCCACAGACCAAGGAAGTTCTAGAGAAACAAAACCAAAAAATATGAGATGATGAACTTCATTCTTCAGTTAACTCAATTAACAAAAATGGAAAAAGAGATGGATAAGTTAGTGCAGGAGAAAAAGGTCAGCATGGAATCAATCCCTGACACTTCTATTCCTGTAGTTACTACAACAGTTCCTTCTACTTTAGCAGCTTCAGTGACCACAACAGTTCCAGCAGCTACAACACTTCCCACTACATCAACAACTACATTAGTTACAAAATCATCTATAGCTGCAGCTCATCCTAGTGATGAAGCAAGTAAATTAATCAAAGCTATGTAGGATACGTCCATCCAAACAAATGAAATAAATAGACTTAAAGATAAAATAAAAATTATAGAAGATGAAAAGAAGTTGGCACAAATCATGCATAAAATTGAAACACAGAAGTCAAACAGATTGACTGAGAGAATCCAGAAGTTAGAGAAAGAATTGACATTGAAAGAACCACTTGCCCAAGAAAAGCAGCAGCTGTGGGCCAATATCATTAACTTTGTTAATGATATTTGGCCATCCATCCAAGTCATCTTTGAGCAAAAGGATTTAATCAAGGAAGCAACTAAAGCTATTCAAAAAGTTAAGGAAGAACTTGATATGAATGTTGAAAATAGCAACAAGAAATGCTAAAAATAATATGATCCGAATTGGATCCATAAACGACTGACAAAGAACCTTAACTGTATTGGGATGAAACAAATCTCTAAAGAATCCAAAACAGCATCAAAAACACCCTGAACCAATGGCCATGGCAGCCGACGTGGAACGACGAGGACCTCGGTCAAAGCATGCTGATCGAGGCCCATGGAGACTGCACAGATGGCCAAAATAGCCCCTGGAAGACCCGGATCGGGAAACAGAGGTGATTTAATCGAGCATCACTGGGAAAACAGGGCTGCAATGGGGAAGCCTTAAGCCCTTGTTCACGTTGGGAGCCGGAGAACCGCAGGCGGAGAATAAAAAGCGCTAAAGGACAAAGGCGAGACCCGTGCTCTGGAAAACCAGCGGTATTGATCAAGGCACCCTTGAACGGTAAGAGGTTTTGGAGGAGAGCAGAGCGATCCCACACAACGATCGACCCGTGGCAGTGAAGATGAGAGAAAAACCAACGTGATTGCGTGCTATCAGTCGAGCAAGTAAACTGCGCTCGACTTCCATATGACGTTGGATCTGGAGGAGCCCAAATCGGACGACTGAGATTGTGCCCGATAGAAAGAAGCAAAATCGACAGGGAAATAAGCCACGATTTAAAGGGATTTGGAAACCATTTGACTGCCATGGTGGAGAAAGAACGTATCAACGACATAACCGAAGAAACAAATCAACGAGCAGCGTTATTCCGATGGGGACATGTGGCACTTCTCAAGCATTCATGCTGACGCCGAACAGGGAACTACAAGCACAACTACAGAAGGAGAAACGATGCAGGCGAGAGAGGAACTGAACAGGCATAGGTATCAAATGGTTAAAGCCATGAACAGAGACAGTCAAAAAAGAAGATTTGGAGAGGAGTCCAAGCGACCAAGAGAGACAGTGAACAATGAACCCAGAGAGGAGGACTGAAAATAGAGAATAGTAAAGCCAAGTAGAGGAGACAAAGGGCCGAGCTGACCATAAGCAGCATTGAGCACCAGAGAGCTTGAAGATTCAAGCCTTCCCATAGAGTAATCTGTCTGGATTGAGCATCACAGTTGGCTCTTTCCACTATAGACCAAAGGTCACAGAGCTGGTAGGAAGAACAAGAGTCTGTGTAATCTAAGTGGCTTGGGGAATCCAAGAACCACCCTGCCAATCAAAATTTGCTCTCAGGAGAACTCATATTGAGTCCCTGTATTGTAATTTCTCTGCTGTAAGACACAATAAAACAAGGCCACCACTGAAGCTGGACTGGAGACGTAGCCCTGGAGAATAGGGTGAAATCCTTATTAAAAACTGTTTGTGTCTTTATGTTGCTTACTGTATCTCTCTGCTGTCTTTCCACTTATTTTCTGTGTATTGGCAATCTGATCGATCTTTTGTTTCAATAACACATAACACACACACGAGCACATGAGTCTGTAATACCTTTTTTTTAATAAATCTTCAAACTGAGGTCACTCATAGGGTGATTATCAGATCAAGTGGTATCAGAGCTCTAGGCTGTAAGGTTAGACAAGCTTGTGTTGGTTTAGCTGTGAATTCTCACTAGATCAAATCTCAAATTAGGGGAAGGAGAGTTGGTGGAAACTAATCCTAAAATTGGGAGAGTCTATTCTCGGAAGACAATGTCAAACGAAGGTTCTATAGGGCCAGACCCTCAATTCATAGAAAGTTTCCTAGCTATAAATTCTATGGTAGAAGAAATGTATAGGGACTTTAGAAAGCACAGGGATGAAGATGCATCAGGCTCTAAACAAGATAAAGAAGAAGATGAGTCTCATTCCCATGACCACTCCAAAGGAAAGGGGAAAGAGGAAAGCTTTCCTACACCTCCTAATAGCCCCGTGCACAATAAGAAAGCATCTTTGATTAAGTTAGATGTTAAGTTTGATTTGCCTATATATGATGGAGAGCTAAATGCTGAAAAGTTGGACAATTGGATTAGACAAATTGATGTGTATTGCAAAGTACAGAACATAGACTCAGACAAGAGAAAGATTCAGCTGGCAAGCCTATGCCTAGGAGGCACTGCCTTGGTTTGGTGGGAAGGCAGAACCCAAGTTGATATGAAAAGACATGGTAAGACCATCTCTGTCTGGAG
>APFE030435957.1:54979-66738 GCA_000404065.3 Pinus taeda | reverse complement strand
ATGTTTTATCAATTACTTCATTCAACTATTTGAACGAAGCAATTATTATTTAAATGAATGTCTTTGTTTATTGAATAGTGTCATCTATATGCCTATTGATGAACACAGATCATCAAACGTTGCACTTAAGAATAGAAGCTTCCTAGGATAAAATAGTCATTTGTGTTTTCGCTTATAGATTAAGTCCTCCATTCATTATCACTTATTAGAAAACCAATCACTCATCCACCCCTTTTATTCATTACTGGGAAACTGGTCCCATTATATCAAGTCGGAGCCACCATCCCAAATGGAAAAGGAGCTGTATTAAGGTCTGGACCGGGTGGTTATCCCTCGATGTTGATGCAATGATTTTCAGGGCATCAACACCTTCAATGATTGAGGACCCTGAAGAGCAGAGTCAATTACCTTCTATTGACGACCTGCTACCTGAATACCTTAATGAGTTACAGGAAGAAACAATGCTGGATGGGAAGGTGAGGATGACGAGCAGTGGACAGGTGGAGTACCTCAGGATTGGGCTTAAAGGTTTGAAGCTAAGCAGTGCGAAGTGGATTCAGATCGGACAAGTGAGAGAATAGTTCCTCACTTAGTTGATGCTTGAAGAAAACCAACTTTTGGTGGTCCAAAATCTTTTTTAGTAGGGAGGTCGTGATCCGAATCAGATCCATAAACGACTGAAAAAGAGCCTTAACTGTATCGGGACGAAACAAATCTCTAAAGAATCCAAAACAACATCAAAAAAACCCTGAACCAGTGGACATGGAAGCCGACGAGGACCTTGGTCAAAGCACACTGACCGAGGCCCATGGAGACCGCGCAGACGGCCAAAATAGCCCCTGGGAGCCCCGGATCGAGAAACAGAGGTGATTTTCGCTGGGAAAATAGGGCCAAAATGGGGAAGCCCTACGTCCTTCGTCACGTTGGGAGCCGGAGAACCATGGGCGGAGAATAAAAAGGGCTACAGGACAAAGGCGGGATCCGCGCTCTGGAAAATTGATGGTATTGATCAGGGTGCCCTTGAACGGTAAGAGGTTTTGGAGGAGAGTGGAGCGATCCCACTTAGCGATTGACGCGTGGCAGTGGAGGTGAGAGAAAACCGCCATGATCGCGCGCTATCGGGCGGGCAAGTCAATTGTGCTCGATGTCCGTATGACGTTGGATCTAGAGGAGCCCAGATCGAACGGCTGAGATTGCGCCCGATAGAAAGAAGCGGAATCAATAGGGAAATAAGCCGCGATTTAAAGGGATTTGGAATCCGTTTGACCTCCACGGTGGAGAAAGAATGTATCCACGACATAACAGAAGAAATGAATCGATGAGCAGACTAGCACTGTTATGATGGGGACACGTGGCACTTCCCGAGCGTTCATGCTGACGCCGAACAAGGAACTCCAAGCGCAACTACAAAAGGAGAAACGACGCAGGCGGGAGAGGAACCGAACAAGCATAGGTGTCGAATGGTTAAAGCCATGAACAAAGATAGTCGAAAAAGAGGATTTGGAAAGGATTCCAAGTGACCAAGAGAGACAGTGAACAGTGCACCCGGAGAGGAGGACTAAACACAAAGAATAGTAAAGCCAAGCAGAGGAGACAGAGGGCCGAGCTGACCACAGGCAACATCGAGCACCAGAGAGCTTGAAGATTCAAGCCTTCCCATAGAGGAATCTATCTGGATTGAGCATCACAATTGGCTCTTTCCACTATAGACCAAAGGTCATAGAGCTGGTAGGAAGAACAAGAGTCTATGTACTCTAAGTGGCTTGGGGAATCCAAGAACCACCCTCCCAAGCAAAATTTGCTGTCAAGAGAACTCATATTGAGTCCCTGTATTGTAATTTCTATGTTGTAAGACACAATAAAACAAGGCCACCACTGAAGCTGGACTGGAGATGTAGCCCTGGAGAATAGGGTGAACTCCTTATTAAAAACTTTTTGTGTCTTTATGTTTCTTACTGTATCTCTCTGCTGTCTTTCTACGTATTTTATGTGCATTGGAAATCTGATCAATCCGTTGTTTCAATAACACAGAACACACACACACTAGCACATGAGTCTGTAATACCTTTTGTTTAATAAATCTTCAAACTGAGGTCACTCATAGGGTGATTATCAGATCACAGGATTGCTAAAAATAGCACTACTATAAATAGCAGTTCAACCAGTGTTGAACTTAGAAACAATGGATGAAAAAATGAAAGTGCTAAAAATAACATTCTATAAATAGCATTTCGGGATACCTTCCTATTTTAGTCAGTACCTAAACCAAAAATAGTGAATTAAAATTCGAATTTGACCTTAGCAGTTGTTTGTAAAATAATTAGTTAATTCATCTTGAGTTAAATAGTTAAGGAAAATCAAACATGAAGTCTATGTGGGGACATGTTACAGTTTCTCCATTAATTGAGAAATTTATCCATTAGTTAAAGAGATAAGGATGAGTTGTAATATTGAGTTGTAATTAGTTGGGTCAGTTAACTGAGTCAAGTCCAGTTAGATTAATTCAAAAAGTTTCTTGAATTAATGTAAGTTCAATTAGTTGGTGCTTGCATTCATGTAACTATTGCACTTCATATAACTAAGTATTCTCTCATAAATAACTCATGCAAGTAAGTTTAGACAGAGACCCAGTTGAGATCAGATGGAGGGGCAGTGTACTATCAGTTGCTAGAATATTCCATTGTGAATATTCCTTGCATGCAGAAGAAATTCTTTCCTTAAGGATTGCACAGTTACTTCTTCAGGTTTAGTGAGTGTGATGAGGCCAATTCACACATGTGGCTTCACTGGACCCCAAGAAAAACTTCACAAGGAAATAAGAGGCGTGGAGGGCTTGAGGAGGACATATACTATGTCTATTCAGTCTGTGAGCTGTATTGTTTGATTGCAGAGGGAGCAGGATATCTTGAGAGTTGATTCTTTTTGTTTGAACAAGATTTCCACTTGTATGATAATATAAAGATTGGGGTTTTAGGCTGAGGCTTTCCCTGGGTTATTTCTTCTGTGTTATGTGTGATTGATTTCTCATTTCTTAGTTATATGTGTTCTCTTGATCTTGCTCAATTCGATTAAGCTTCTACAAGTGTTGTAGAAGTAGATCTTGTATTGTGTTTTAGTATATTGCATAGTCTGTTGATCTACAGTGGGAAGTTCCACATGGTATCAGAGCAAAGGTGATCAAGGCGAAGAACAATATACAAGAAGGAGAAGTTCGAAGTTTGTGATGCCTGAATATAGAAATCGAGTTCTTATCACATCTCAATTTCATCAATGGCGTTTAGTGGTTTAAGACTCAAATATGCCCTTAATGGCAACTCGAATTATATAGCCTGGAAGGATCACATGGAGGCAGTATTAGAGGATAACGGTTTAAAGGACTTTATTGATCAAGAAGTCCCCAAGCCGGCTGATGCTACTCAACTAGAAGAATCGAAGAAATGTATGGCTAGAGCAAGGAGAATCCTTCTTGAGGGAGTTCGAGACCACATTGTCTCGAGCCTCCATGGGAAGGAGACACCATTTTCGATGTGGAAAACATTGAAATATATATACCACAACAGTAACGATCAGAGGAAGCTGGCGCTGAAAGACAAGCTTTGTAAGATCAAATGTGAAAAGGGTGACACAATCTCTACATATCTGAACAAGCTCATCACCTGCAAGGATGAGCTTGGAAGTGTAGGGATCATGACCACTAATGATGACATGGTGAGTCTTTCACTCGGTCTTCCTAAGAGCTGGCATAACTACCAAGATTCAGTTAATGAAAGAGAAAAACTACCATATTGTGAATGACTTTGGTCAGATATGATGTAGGAGGAAATAAGAAGAAGCACCAGAGATGGATCCTCATCGAAGCAAGATGATGAGGAAAATCTAGCCTTAGCAAGTAGGGCGAGGAAAGGGAAAGGGAAGGCATCCCATTCCAAATCCGGTTCTTGCCATGGTGGGAAGAATATTGACAAATCGAAAGTGCGGTGCTTCCATTGTCATGAAGTGGGCCATTATGCTATGAATTGTCCACAGAAGAAATCCAAGAAGGGTTCCTCGAGGGGATTTGATAGTGAGGCAATGGCCTCACAATTTTAGCTGGATTTCTCGCTTATCACATGCATCGTTTCATCCATGGTTGGATCTGTATGGTACCCAAACAATGGATCTTCATTCCATATGTCAGGTGACAAGAATCTTTTCAGTACCTTGGAGGAGAAGGATCTCCAGATACAGATCGAGATGGCGATGATGGAAAGTACCCTGTTTCAGGTGAAGGTATAGTTGTGTATCAGAGGGAGCATGGAGCTCCCCTCACCCTAACTGATGTAAAGTATGTACTAGGTCTAAAGAAGAATCTTGTGTCTATCACTACACTAGAAGATTAAGGCTATGATGTAGTGTTTAGTAAAGGAAAGGTATTCCTGAGGCATATCGGTACTGGACAGACAAAGAGAATAGGGATTCGAGTCAAGAATCTCTACAAGATGGAGGTAAACACTGTGCTGCATTGAGTTCCAAAGCTGAGATGGTGCAGAGCCAAGATATTGGCGAGCTATGGCATAGAAGACTGGGCCACTTGCACCATGGAGCCCTGAAGATCATGCAACAGATTTCTACCGGATTACCCAAGGGAAAACTTGAGCAGATGACTACATGCAAAGGTTGTACCTTAGGTAAGTATGTGAAATCTTCCTTTACGGATCGAGATAGTAGAGCTAGAGCAATCCTGGAGTGAGTTCACTCAGATGTTGTTGGACCTTTCTCTATAGCCTTCACTGCTAAACAAAGTTACTATGTTATTTTTATTGATGATTTTTCTCGTAGATGCTGGATATACTTTATGCAAAATACGGATCAGACCTTCTTGAGGTTTTGTGAGTTTAAAGCCTTGGCAAAGAAAGAATCTGGAAATAAAATAAAAGCCTTGCATAGCGACAATGGTGGAGAGTATGTCTCCCAATAGTATAAAGATTTCTGCACTGCAGAAGGAATTAAACAGGAATTGACAGCACCCCATAACCCGCAATAGAATGTGGTGGCTGAAAGGAAAAACAAATTGATTGTGGGTGCATCTCAAGCAATGTTGCATGACCAAAGCCTACCACTACATTTGTGGGCTGAGGCATGCAATACAACAATATGCTTGCAGAATAGAAGCTTTCACCATATACTGGGAATGAAGACACCTATGGAGGCCTATGCCGGGAAGCGACCTAATGTAAGTCACTTCTGAATCTTTGGATCATCAGTTTACTGTCATATGACCAAACATGCCAGGAAGAAGCTAGACCCAACAGTTGAGTTTGGAATACTTGTGGGATACACAAATACACCCCACAACTATCGGATGTACCTACCTTCCACTGAGAGGACCATGGTACACAGGGATCTGAAGTTCGATGAGTAGAAAGCCATGCAAATGTCACTTGAGAGGGAGCTCAAGTTGGATGCAGAGGAGGCACTTTCAGTTCCTAAGGAGGAGGAGCCTCAGATTGATGCAGAGCAGCCGCATGCAGAAGATCTAGGAGTGGAGACATCCACTCATGCTGATACTTCTAGAGATGGGCGGAAACGCTCTATTGGACCTCAAAACTACTCTCTCTTTTGACAACGTTTCTCACTTCTTTCTCTTGTTTTTCCATAGAAGGCAGATCCCCATCACTGATAAATGATAGATCTTGTCTCAAGGAAGACATTAAATGCTTGACATGTTATACTTTTATGTTTTTTGCTATTTGAAATAAGTTTTTTCAAATTAGCTACGTAACATAGCCCATTCTACAGCTAATCGTGTGTTCCGTAGCTACTTCCATTGTTGAACAGGTTAAAGGTGTCAAACGAGGAAACCATCCACATGGGCATCTCTGGAATTGTCTCGACATGGATCCTATCCTAGTCACCAACCCAAATCGACAAAAAGGGCAGCTCAATACCACAGTCAATGGTGAAGTCAAACGAAGAAAACTAAGAGCAATAGGACTATGTGTCCACTCTTCGTGGTTAGTTAATAAATCCAACAGTTTTGTTGCAACATTAACTCAAACCAGCCACTGGTGATAACAGTTTCATGCAACCATCTTGCTGACTTAAAGTCACCATTATGCAGATCTGTTGTAATACGTGGAAAATAGTTGTAGCTAAATTCTCTCAAAAGACAGTTAGGAATGTTTCTTTAAATATTAGTAGTATGAAACTGAGAAGATTTCGAATTTTTGTATGTATTAAGCTCAGACTTACAGCTCTATAATTTTGGAACTTATTTTCCTGTTAATAATATGAAGCCATGTTTGACCAAGTGATCATTTGAAAGAGTATATGTTAGGGCCTGAATCTACCTCAGGCTGAGAAAGGCAAGTCTAGGGTAACATTAAACCATGCTTTACCTGGTAGCTAGCCCTCCCAGGTTGGGAGAGGGCTCTCTCCTTGTCAATCTCAGGAAAATATAGCAAATGAGGCTTGAGATGACTGATGTAAAATCTAATTTTAGGCTAGGTATATGATCAGAGGAGTTTTTTTGAGTTTTATGTTGGTTTGTTGGATCAAAAGTGAAAGGCAATTTTGGGTCTAGGGAATGGACTTAGTCTTGCAAAGATTTTTATGGGGTGAGGTAGGAAAATGCTTTAGTACTTTGAATTAAATGAAATGGAGATTCTTCAGACTGGTGAGGAGTTGGAGAGGGCATGAATGTGTCATGAGTCTTCAAACAGTATAAAACATGTAAAACTAAATAAATCCTAGGTAGAGCACTGCAACATCAATGAATTCCACCTTTATACTTGATTCATTCAGTTAAGTTGAAAAGAGAGAGATGATGGCACACATAAACGCATGATAACTTGAATTACAGAAGGAAAAACAATACTAAGTCACCTTGCTACAAGAATCCCACAAAATGTTGCAAACCCTAGTCTATTTCCTTGCCAAACTGCAAAGATGAATGTACAATAATGCTCAAAGCATTCACAAGAGTCCAGCCCTTGAAAATGACTAAAACAACACATGATATAGACCTCCAAACCACCTATGTTATCCATCACGGGTCGAATCCATGAGAAGAAGTGTTGGGTCCCTATAATACTAGTGATTACTCCATTACTATTGTAGTTGTATCCCTTATTAATATTGTTGTGCCCCTATTGTCCCATATTGTTATTATTGTGCCCCATAAAATCCCTCTATGGTTATTTTTGTGGCTTTATATTATTATTATTAGGTAGGCTGGGTTATATTGTGACTCCTTAGACTCCTATATATAGAAAGGAGGTCTTGTCATTTGAATCATCCAAGAATTGTTCATTTATGTAATGTCAAGGAGGTTGCCCCCTCGAAGAGGCTGAATTCTAAGGCGTTGATCTATATTTTCTATCTTTTTCTTGAGATGGTTTCATAACATTTGGTATCAGAGCTTTGGATTCTAGGGTTTCGCTGCTCCAAATAGGTCATCGTGGCATTTTCACTATAACTTTTTTTCTGCGACGTTTTAGAAGCTAAAAAACAAAACCCATTTGAGAAAAAATCACATTGAACCTTAGGTCTGAATTTTAGAGCTTTTCGTGCTATATTTGCGGAGATATGATCTGAGGAAGTTGGCCTTTTTGTAGTCTCCTGAATTACATTCCAAACAGGTGACTTGGGGAAAATCGTCATAACTTTCTCTCTCAGCATCAGATTGAAATTTCGTAAGAAGGTACAGAAAGAGGTCGGATTTTACTTTCTTGTATATATTTTTTAGAGCCAGAGGTCAAAACACTGACTCGTGGCACGTCGTACAAGTTTGCTCTACTGAACTAGTCTATAATTAGGTCACTGTGGGAGATTTCGCATAACTCTTCCTTGGAGAATCCAATTTGGATTAGACTAGTGGCATTAGAAAGAGGACATAGAGGGCTACTGCAGGCTACAATTTCAGAACTAGATCATCCAAAAGTACAAAGATACATCAGAGGCAATATCGAGCTCCTACAAAGTGAAAAAAAAGTGTGTAGATTTTTTTAAATTTTTTCCTAAGCTTGGTTTGAAAATTTATTTTGAAGGAATTCAAAGGGCATAGTAGAGCATTATTATCAGTAACTGATGCCCCGAGAAAAGAAAATTCAAACACCTAGTAAGCAACCTGAAAGCTCTAGCATGACTCATGAAGAAGAGGAAGAAACGCTACATGATATATCAAAATTACAAGACCAAGTGCAACGATTTTCACTCTCACAAAAGCTAACAGAAGCTAAGATAAATGGCGTGGAATCTAAGATAAAGAGCGTGGAAGCTAAGATGGATGATTTGAAGATAGATTTGAAGACAGATTTGAAGACAGATTTGAAGAGAGACATGGCAGATTTGAAGACAGACATGGCAGATTTGAAGACAGATTTGACTTATTTTCAACAAGAAATACTTACTAATGGTGAAAAGGTAGTAAAGGAAACTCATGATGTGAACAAAGAAATGTTAATCATGATTTCATAGACTCTATTGTGGGATCAAAGACCCACCATATTCCAAAAATCAATATGAGGAAGTTTGATAGCAAGGATCCCGCAACATGGGTATTACAGATGGAGCAATTTTTTGATCTCAATAATGTGCAAAACACACAAAAGGTACGTATTGCAACTTTATATTTGGAACCAAAACAGTTTGTATGGTATCGATGGCTTTGCTCTCATAAATAAATTATCACTTGGGCAATTTTTACGAAAGAATTGATAACACATTATAAGGATACAAAAAGCAACACTTTTTTTAGCCAATTGATAAGTCTCAAACAAAAGGGTTCAATAATGGAGCACACTAAGGAGTTCCAAAAATTGAACATAAGGGTAAAAAATATTTCAGAGGAGCATAGGATTGATGTATTCATAGGGACTTTAAAGGATAATATCCAACATGATGTTCGCCTTTGGGAACCTGATTCATTAGAGAAGGCATTCAGGTTAGCTAGAAAAATAGAAAGCAAAATTATGGCAACTAGGAAGATGATCCGGATCTTGGGGGGAGGCCCCCAAGGTCTAAAATATTGAAATGGATCTTGGGAGGAGAGACCCCCAAGATCTGAAAACTTGAACTGCCAGAAGAAAAATAGGAGAATGCCCAATAAACAAAACCACAAAGAAACTTTTTATTAAAACCAGCTAGGGCGATGGTAGCTTATCTCTGAGAAGAGATGTGGTGGCTACATGCCTTTGAACTGTAAATGCTACATTGTGGTGAACATTCTGTCCTTTTAAAAAATGTGACTTGTTACTTATAGTATTTCTTAGTTGCAATACCATGGGTCAATTACATGGGTGAATGAATACCATGGGTGGATTCCACAATACCACGGGCCAATTCCATGGGTGAATGAATAACATGGGTGGATTTTACAATACCACGGGTGGATGCCATTTACAATACCATGGGTTGATGAATAATATGGGTGGATGAGTACCATGGGTTGATGCCATTTTCCATTCAGATCATTCCTCCCTCCTTAAGAAGCAATGGTCCCCATTGCGTAAAGTTCCCTCCTGCGAAGCCTTTGTTGAATATGAAGAGCCACTGAAGATAAGGGTTTTATGTGGTTAACTCATAACCATGATAAACGAAGATCCAAGGATAGAGATACCTTGTAATGCTTGTGACCAACTGTGATGATGACAGTGTGCGGCCTAGTAAATGGACTTTGATGAAGTGTGGACCTGTGGATGAACCATAACCATCACAAATGAAGATCCGAGGATAGAGATACCCTGTAATGTTGGTGATCAACTGTGATGCTAACAATGTGCGGCCTAGCAAATGGACTTCAATGAGAAGGATTTTGTGTGGTTGACCCATAACCATGATGTTGGTTGCTGATGAAGTAGCAGGTGCCTACATAGCCTGGGGTGGGAGGGCACATCTCCAAATAATCCAAGTCAAATGTTGCTATGTTGAAACTGATGAATGTGAAGCAGGTGCCTACTAAAGTGGGGTGGGAGGGCACGTCTCCAATGGAAACCCACTCCGCATGCTGCTCCAGAATTAAAATGGGCATAACTCAGTCAATATAACTCAGAATATTTATTATAACCTATTTTTGGAAGCAGAAGGACTATTTTTCATCTTCCCATGAGATGGAAATCCTTATCTGGACACTCTAGAATCTCAGATTCGCGCTGCAACAGTTTCGTCGTCACAAAAATTCTGAAAAAATAGCTGATTTTAAATCAATGATATCTCCCACATTCGAACTTCGATACGACCCATTTGTTTTTGAAATTGGGCAATTTTTCAAGAGGAATCCAGATCTGGTATTTTTTTTTGTAAATTTTATACCAAATGTTTCAGATCTGATCTGCAAAGTCGTCGCCCAAAAAATTCCTGCAAAAAAATGAAAAAAAGAAAAATTCTTCCTGCTTGACCCAAGAAAGTGCTTTGTGGAGGTTGTAGCACATGCATAAAGTTTGTTGAATATTGCTGCAAAATTTGAAACTGAAATTTGCATCAAATCCTCATTCCCATAGAATCATAACCTGCTTTGATACCACTGATCCAGATCTTGGGAGGAGGCCCTCAAGATCTAAAAGATTGAAGTGGATCTTGGGGGGAGGCCTCCAAGATCTAAAAGATTGATATGGATCTTGGGAGGAGAGACCCCCAAGATTTGAAAACTTGAACTGCCAGAAGAAATATAGGAGAATGCCCAATAAACAAAACCACAAAGAAACTTTTTATTAAAACTAGCTAGGGCAATGGTAGCTTATCTCTGAGAAGAGATGTGGTGGCTACATGCCTCTGAACTGTAAAGGCTACATTGTGGTGGACATTCTGTCATTTTACAAAATGTGACTTGTTACTTATAGTATTTCTCAGTTACAATACCATGGGTCAATTCCATGGGTGAATGAATACCATGGGTGGATTCCACAATACCACGGGCCAATTCCATGGGTGAATGAATACCATGGGTGGATTTTACAATACCATGGGCGGATGCCATTTACAATACCATGGGTTAATATCATGGGTTGATGAATAGTATGGGTGGATGAGTACCATGGGTTGATGCCATTTTCCATTCGGATCAGAAGCATACCACTCACAACTATAAAGATAGAAGCGTTGTTGCCCCTTGTCTTCCACAACCTATAAGGTTGACACCACAACAATTGGAAGAAAAAAGAGAAAAAGGGATTTGTTACAGTTGTGATAGCAAATACACTAAAAGGCATAAGTGTGCTGAGAAGAAATTATTCTACATCGATTGTGAAGAGGAAGAAGAAAAGAAGCAAGAAAGGTCAAAAGAAGAGGATATACTCCAGGAACAAAGCCTAGATAAAGAAGAAATGAATCCGATCATATATTGTAATGCATTGGTTGGAATTACCACTCCTCAAACCATCAAGATAGAAGGACAAATCGAGAAGAAAAAGGCAATAGTGTTGATTGATTCAGGAAGTACCCACAATTTTATTCATTGTAAGATAGCAAAAGAATTGAATTGCTTCCTATATCCAGCACCAAAATGTCAAGTGATGGTTGCAAATGGAGGAATGATAAATTGCTTTGGAAAGTGCCATAATATCAAGCTATCCACGGAAGAATATGTATTGACTAGCCCAATGCTTTCCATTCCAATGGGAGGTGCTGATGTTGTACTAGGAGTCCAATGACTATAATCTTTGGGTATAATAGCTTTTAATTTTCAAGAACTTTTCATGAAATTTTCTATGGAAGGAAAGGAAGTTGAATTAAGGGGTATTGCAGGGAAACCGGGAAAGATAATCAGCTCTAACGGTATGACA
>APFE030435957.1:40754-52088 GCA_000404065.3 Pinus taeda | reverse complement strand
TCAAGGGAAAGTTTTTACACAAAGCTATTTATGAGAAGGAAATGTTGGCAATACTCCATGCACTTAAGAAATGGCGACCCTACCTAATGGGAAGACACTTCAAGGTAAAAACAGATCATGATAGCCTTAAATACTTTTTAGAACAAAGATTATCCTCTCAAGAGCAATGAAAGTGGGTCACAAAGATGTTGGGTATGACTTTGAAGTATCTACAAAAAGGGGAAGAAAAATGTGGTGGCAGATGCACTCTCAAGAAAGGATGAGGATGTGGAAGCATTGTTGTGTGCCATTTCTATTATCCAACCAGATTGGATAAATGAAGCAAGAGAGGAATGGAGGAATGATGAAGAAGTATGGGCACTTATTCGAAAGTTACAACAAGATTCCAATACATCTGATACATTTAGCTGGTAAAATGATTCGTTATGGTAAAAAGATGACTTATACCTCTGTAAGAATTCACAACTCGAACAAAAAATTCTTATGGAATTGCACACTTCTCCCTTAGGAGGGCACTCAGGATTTTTAAAAACTTACCACAGGATTTTTGTGGCGGAATGTTTGGTTTTCCAACAAAATAAAGTTGAAACAATTAAGACCCCAAGTCTATTACAACCTTTATCCATTCCAAGCTAGCATTGGGAGGAGGTTTCAATGGATTTTATCATAGGTTTACCCAAGCCTAAGGGAAAGAGTGTCATCATGGTGGTAGTTGACAGACTTACCAAGTATGCACACTTTTGTGCATTATCACATCCATTTAAAGCTAGTATAGTTTCTACTGCATTTATGGAAACAATTCAAAAGCTACATGGAAACCCAAAGTAAATTGTAAGTGACCAGAGATCCCATTTTCACTGGAAAACTTTTGGACATAATTATTTTCTTGTCTTGGTACTCAGTTAGCTCATAGCTCATCTTATCATCCTCAATCTGATGGACAAACTAAGATAGTAGACAAATGTTTGGAACGATATCTTCGTTGCTTTGTATCTGATAAATAGACATAATGAGTCAAATGGCTGCCTCTAGCTGAATGGTAGTATAACACTTCCTTCCATACAGTAACAAAAATGACCCTATTTATGGCACTTTATGGATATCAACTACCGTACATCACATCATATTTAAGAGAAAATTATAAGGTTCAAGCAGTGGAACATCACATCGAACATCAACAAGAAGTCCTCCAACTCTTAAAGGATAACCTCGTGTTGGCATAGAATAGAATGAAACAACAGGCATATCAACATCACAGCGAAAGAAATTTTGATGTAGGTGATTGGGTATTCCTACGGCTACAACCATATAAGCAAATGTCCCTCAAGCAAGCTAATAAGGATTTTAAATTATCACCAAAGGATTATGGTTCGTTAAGGTGTTGCAAATGATTGGTACTATGGCATACAAATTGGAGCTTCCTGCAACTTCTCGATTGCACCCAATTTTCTATGTTTCATGTTTAAATAAGGTTATAGGCGACAAGCTCCCAGTTCAAACAATATTTCCAAAACTTGACGAGGAAGGAAAAATTATATTGGAACCAGAAGTAGTCATAGAAGTAAGAACTCAACAGCGACGAAATCGATCAATTGCAGAGTATCTTATCAAGTGGAAGAACTTATCCGTTGAAGATTCCACATGGGAAGATGAAAATTTTATATAGAAACATCCAGAACTACTCAAGCGTTGAGGACAACACTTTTTTG
This sequence comes from Pinus taeda, assembly GCA_000404065.3. NCBI lineage: Eukaryota > Viridiplantae > Streptophyta > Pinopsida > Pinales > Pinaceae > Pinus > Pinus taeda. Next base: position 50,379 of record APFE030435957.1, on the reverse strand, counting down.
AAGGAGAGGGGCATTTTAGGTCCCTATAATACTAGTGATTACCCCATTAATATTGTAGTTGTATCCCTTATTAATATTGTTGTGGCCTTATTGTCCCCATATTGTTATTACTGTGCCCCATAAAATCCCTCTATTGTTATTTTTGTGGCTTTATATTATTATTGTTAAGTCGGCTAGGTTATATTGTGACTTCTTAGACTCCTATATATAGAAAGGAGGTTTTGTCATCTGAATCATCCAAGAATTGTTCATTTTTGTAATGTAAAGGAGGTTACCCTCTCGAAGAGGCTGAATTCTAAGGTGTTGATCTATCCATTCTATCTTTTTTTGAGCTGGTTTTATAACATTACCTATGGCGAGGATAGAAACCTATGGTGGACTTCTGAAATATACTTGAAAATATGTGGAAGCGCAGTCCATAATAGTGTTGTCTAATACGCAACCATACGATGAGAATGTTCCCATATAATTTCATGCGTGGAGTGCCATCCAATATACCCGAAGGTACGTAGGGAACAATCCTATACACTTACATATGTGGAACATGATATCACCCCCGGAATGTAACATTGATAAAGAATAACATATCCCACGTTTAAAGATGCTGGAACATGTCTCTAGCCTAGACCTCTATGTGTGACGTTAAGTTTCAAATGCTGCTTAGGTTAATTGAGGTGAATTTTAGAGTTGATCTTAGATTATGTTTTGATTTCAAGGCTCAAAAATAGATGTCACATGAACACATCTATGATGCAACTAATATGATAAAACAAACTCATTTCATTTTCCTTTTAACAACGAAAGGACTAACTAAGTAGGGGAAGAAGAAATCAATCAAAAATGCAACAAACAAGTGATGCAATCAATCAATTTCCTCAACTTCACTATTCCAATCAAAATAAAATCCCTATATGTAATGCATGATGCATGATATTTTTCTTTTTGATTTCACTTAAATTTCAGATGAAAACTAAGATATTCACCTAATCACTGATAAAAAACACTTTTCATAATGATGACTGAAACACTAGTTTCTTCAAGCAACCCAATGGGCAAGAAACTAATTTTCCAATGACTTAATGACAAGAACAAAGCAAAAATCTAAACAAATTCTCATCAAAGGCTATAAAAACCAAAAGAAAACCAAGTGAAGTCTATTGAGATACCAAAACACACTCAGGGACACAAGGAGAACCAACTAGAACAAAGCTAATCAGAGAGAAAGGCAATAAAATGTAGGTTTTTGCATGTAACTGGGGTCAACGCAGGTGCCTAAAGGGCTATAGTGCTTTGCAGCGCAGGTGCAGAGAAGGGGTGCTCTGATCCTAATCCGGCTAGTTAACAACACCAAAAACCAAATCAGCTCAATGAAAGGTATTCCTATGGTCTATTAAGATCTGAGTGAGGCAATGAGGGTTAGTTTAAAAGGTGTAATAAGGGATAAAGTCAAGGAAACCACTAAGAAAATTAATCGATCCCAAGTAGAGTCACAAATTTGTTATACAAAATCTACGACTCTGGATAGAAGTATCTTCCCTAGACTTAGTGCCTGGTCTAGAAAAACATAAATCAAATACTACAAAGTTTTCCTTAGAATAATTAGAGAATGGAAAGATGCTTGTGATCTATCATAATCTCTTCTCTCTTCTTGGATTATCAGCTCCAACCGTAGCTCCAAACACTATAATTATAATCTACACAGGCAAATAACACAACCCAAATATCTACAACATCTATGTTGCATTATCCAATCATTCTATTCAATGGATCAGCGTAGCATTGAATCACAAACATAACACAAAAATGTCGAAAAAAGGTATACTCTTTGTATTAATACAAAAGGGAAATAGTTTACAACCAAAAGTGGAAGTTGATCTTGTACAAAACCTCCCAAGTTGACTTGTCCTTCCTTACCACAATGTACACCTCCAATCGACCTTAATGCATGGGAATGATGCCTCTCTTATGGTCAAAGTAGCAGCATAAGGGTATGATTAATCTCCAAAATCCAACCTCTAGCTTGTGGATGGAAGTAAATATATAGGAGAGGAAGGTAGTTTAGGAATTCTTATTCATTTACCAATCTAGGTTTGAGATCCACTCTTGATGGGAGGACGATTTCAAGGGATAAGATGTGAAAAATCCAAGGTATGGGAGCTAGGATTCTAATTTCTTATCCAAGGTAAATGGTTGTACAACTCCTGGAATCTTCAGGAATTTTTTTTATTTTTCCTAAATTTCTAGAATCAACGCACCTTCAGTAAGGGAAAACCTGTGCTGATCAAAGAAGGTGTAGAACTGAGCAACCTTCCAGTCCAAGAAAGTTCCTAAAGGGACAGGGTGCGCTGGGCCTTAAAAGCACTAGAATGAAGTAGTCATGGTCATAAACTTAGGGATTTGAGAGACTCATTCTTAGGACTTTGTGTAGGGATGATGACAAGGTGTTCATGGATCCATTTTGTAGGCCTATTGACCAAATCTGACAAAATGGCCTATAACAATGACAATTTAAGTACATATGTGTGTAATTTCCATGATGGGACGTACGAATTTTCCTCCCCACATTGTTCATCAATGAATATAACCTTGAATGGGCTAGAGCTGGTCTATCTCATCATCTCAAAATGACCCAGCAGATGAAAATTTACAATTTCTATCTTCATAACTTCGCACTATCTCATAGATGACCCTTTCTACATATTATATGCATGAATTTTTGTAAGGTCGTCCCCTCTACGTATCCTATGATTGATTGTGACAACAAGTGAATAAAGGACAATTGATGGATCTTTTTTACAAGATCCCTTACTTATAAATTGTCCTTTATTCACATGTTGTCACAATCAATCATAGGCTAGGTAGAGGGGATGGCCTACCAAAAATTCATGCATATAATCTATAGAAGGGGTCATCTATGAGACAATGTGAAGTGATGATGACATACATTGTAAATTTTCATCTATCGGGTCATTTTGAGATGATGACGATAGACAAGTTCTAGCCCATTCAAAGTTATAATCATTGATGGGCAATGTGAAGAGGACAATTCATACATCCCATCATGGATATTACACTCATATGTACTTAAATTTCCATCATAATAACAAATTGTTGTGAATTGACAACTAATATATGTTAGAATTTTGTTAGACTAATATATATTAGAAAATGCAACCAATATATAGATTAGTTACAATAAATATAGTATAAAATATTGGATGTGTGAGCATTGAAGCCTTCCATTGCACTAGCTAGTGTAGATCCATTTATGCTCTTGAGCTTGTTTGTATTAAAAAAAAACTGGAACAATTGTCTTCAAAACCTTCCTAACAACTTCCTTGGTGATGATAACATCATAGACCACTGATTTTCCATGCTCTTCAATTCAGTTCATAGTTGTGGGTTTCTTGCCTACAAATTGCTAGAAACACTTATAAACAACCATGTCATGAAACTCATTTTCAAGAAAATATGAAACATTCTTCACACCCGTGGATATTCATCCCCATAGCATCCTTAGTAAAGCAATTTAGTCAAAGAATTTATGTAAATCCTTTGTTTATTTACAATGTGGCCTAATAACTTGCTATTCAAAATATCATTTGATAGGATTGAAATAAATTCTATATAATCTATGTCTTTTAAATTTATATTTAGATTTAACAATATAAATATTACAATATTATATGTTATAAGGCATTTTGATCTATGGGTGGCTATCTATTTATTAAAACCCTATGTTATTAGACTCCCACTCCCCCCGGGCCTCCTAATTTGTCTTTACTAACCATTAAGCTTCATGCATATGGTTTTTCAAAGTTACATTAGTTTTAGTAGCATATTCGATGGTTTTATTAGATTGGTATATTTTTAAACTTATAATTTAATGATAATGTTAGTTTTAACATTAATATTGTTAATAGTTTTTATGTATATGTTGTGAGATGTTTTTGGGTTATGTTTAGTGTTTATGTGATATTGTAAACTATCTTAACACAACATTATAAGTTGCTTTTGAGTTATGGCCGATGTTTATGTGATGTTGTATATTATCTTATAACAACAACATGTGCCTAACCATTTGGTCATATTAAATATTCAGGCTTTACATATTGATGATTGTTTTGAGATAGTGAATCATACACAAAAAGGTTTGTTAATTTGAAATTTAACTTCTGGGTGTTGGGATTCTTTCCACATTAATAATCCCTACATATAAAATTAATAAATTCCCCTCTCCTAAATCTTTGATGGTATCAAGCCATAAATCATCACATATTATGGTTTGTTTTGGCCCAACAAAACAAACATCAAAAAAATTGTTCAATTAAAGTTCGTTACAGACTCTAGGTTTGCTTTAGCACGTAGGTATGTGATTTATATGATATTAACCTCTCTCATTGTAATATTAGCATTGAAATAATTACGCTTCTACTCACATTTATTAGGAACCTATGTGCTTATTATTGATAGGTTAAAATGAGTCACTTCCCAAACTCTTAAAAACAAAAGGAAGAGAGTATTAGGGTGGAAAAAAATCCATCTTATTACAATGGTATATCATCTCTGCACCTACTAGCCATTAAGAAAAACTCTAAATATCATATTCCACATAGAAAACATCTCCTCATGGTATATTAATGTATCCATTAGACATGCAAACCACTTATGTGCCTTAGAGAAGCTCATAACTCTAGTTCCATGGAGGAAACTATGAATAATAATACAAGCGAACATTACGCATGTAGATATCATGGAAAAAAATAAGCGTAATGAGTTGCATACCTAATTAAGAATTGAGATTGTATTGCAAAGGGAGGCTTCATAATTTGTGTTATAAAGACCATTTCAACTCTTGGTTTTTAAGCCACTTTAGAAATCTAGCAAAAAGTTTCTAAAGTTTTCGATCTAGAGCATTTCTTAAACACTTGAAACTTTAAGTAATTTGATTTATGGATTATTGATCATATTGGTTGAATTATTGAATAGAGATGTTGGTCTTTCACTTTTGGAATGAATATGATGGAGCCTCGGAGAAAGAAAGAAAACTTAATGTAAATCCATCAAATTATATATATTATTTTTAAATGTGCAAACACCTGTTGAATATTCGACGGTACATGGAAGTTGTTGCATATCTGACTCTTATCTGACATGACAACTGTCGAATATTTGATTCAATACCGATGGAAGAAAGCGTCAGACATATGGCATTTTCATTGAACAAAATTGTTATCTCGTAGAATATCCAACACTAAACTGTTCGTCTTGCTGCTCCAAATCGACAGAACAATTAATTTGAGATATAAACTTCCATCGAAATAATCTAATGGAACGGTGAATATCTGAAGCTAAACCATCGTACTTTCTGCTCCATACCTATGGAAGAAAGCATTGAAGAGATAACACTCTCGTCGCACAATCTAGATATACCATCAATTATTTGACACCACACCGCCAGACATTCCTACCATACTAAATGTGGGTCTTTTCAGATATTCAATTCATGTGGGCATCTCTACATAGATTTTTTGTGTTAGATATTCAATGGATGTGAGCATCACAAAACCAACTTCAAAGTGTCATATTTTTAAGGACAATTTCAACTATATTTGTGTCAGATAATCAATGTTTGTACCATTGAATATCTGATGTTTAATAAAGTGTCAATTATTCGACATAATGCCAACAATGAGTTGCTCAACTATAATGTGTTAGATAGTTGACACCAATAAGTCGCATATCTAATGAATAGCCATTGGATTTTGGCCCCATTTGTACTAGTTTCAAGATGAGGGTGCGTTGTTTTTTTCAAATTCAATTTTTCTACCATTTCAATAGAAAGCATGTTATCAATACTTCCATTATCAATTATAATTGGTCTTACAGTCCTAAATAGAATTCTCCTTTGAGACAACTCTTTGACTTCCATTTCTTCTTTGATCAACACTCTTTTCATAAATAAACATTCCCCTACATTAGGAACTTCTACAATTATAGTTGGACTTTCATCTTCTTCCATTGCTTTTGCAACATAAGCACCTCTCTGTCCTACTAGTACATTCTCAGGACATTTACAACACATATGTCCTAGTTTCACACATCTAAAACATCTAAGTCAATAGTCTCTTCCTTGACCTCTACCTCTGGAGAATGATCTTCTCCCTCTTTAATCAACATCCCTTGGTGATTTAATGTTGGAGCCTCCTCCCTCTTCTCTTACAGAATGGACTCTTCCTCTTCCACTATGTTGTCCCTTACCTCTTGTAGGAATCCTACCTCAACTTCTCTGAGTTTTCTTTCGAGCAAGCTTCTCCCCTGCCTTGAAGGAAGCTTGATATGCATCCTCAATAGTCTTTAAATATAACAAGTTGATTACATCTTGAATATCAAATATCAAACCATTTACATATCTAGCAACCTTCTCAGCATCATCTTCTACATGACCACCTCTTGTATTCAACTTGTAGAACTCCTCAATGTATTCTCTGACTGACATATATTTTTGTCTAAGCTTTTGTAATTGTCTAAAAATATTAATTTGATAATCCTTGGGAAAAAATTACCTTTTATTTTTTCTACCATTCTATCACAATATTTAATCTTAGATTTCCTTTCCTCTTTCACTCAGCTTGTACCTCATCCCACCATAGTGCAACATGGCAGTTAATTATGTCAGGCTAGGAGGTAACTCCTCAAATGATAATCTGTTTATTCATTTGGGTTGTTCATAGTTATATACATGAGGGAGTGACTCTTGAGTTTCATCTCCCGATGAATCTTCATTTTCCCTTATTTATTATTTACACTATTTACAATTATTCACCCAATTCCTATAATTAGGTGTCAACATTCCACCCCTTAATCTGAAGGGATGTTGGTGAGTCCAAGCATCATTCTGAATCTTTCAAGATTTTATCTTCCAAGCGCTTTGGTGAAGATGTCTACAATTTGCTCATTAGTGGAACAATGGCGAAGATGGATTGTTTTGGCCTCAACATGATGTCGAATCAGATGATATTTTGTATTGATGTTCTTTGTTCGCTCATGGAACTTTGGGTTCTTGGCAAACTTTATTGCAGAGGTGTTTTCAATCATGAGTGGAGTCAAATGTACTTATTTACTTGCAAATCTTCCTAAATTTTCCTAAGCCACACAATTTCTTTTATTGCCTCAGTTGCTGCCTCAGATTCTACCTCTATTGTGGAATCTATTGGAACTGATTGTTTCCATGATCTCAAAGAGACAACTCCTGATCCAAGACTCATAGCATAACCAAAAGTAGATACCCCAGTTTCTTTGTCTCCACCGAAGTTTGAATTAGAGTATCCAATCAAGCTGAAGTCACCCACCTGTGTATACTTGAGTCCAAAGTCTTGAGTTCCCTTCAAGTACTTTAGAACTCTTTATTGCAGCAGTCCAATGTCCCTCACAAGGATTTTTCATAAACCTAGAGAGGATTCCAACAAAAAATGAAATGTCTGGTCTGGTAATAGTAAGGTAGCTAAGACTTCCTACAAGTTGTCTATACTTTGTTGCATCCTCAAATTATTTTCCTTCAATGGATGTGAGATTTAACTTTTGTTCCATTGGAGTAGTTAGAGGATTGCATTCAGTCATGCCAAACTTGTTCAACAGATCTCGAATGTACTTCTTTTGAGAAAGGAATAGACTTTGGATGTTGAGTTACTTCAATACCAAGATAGTCATGAACATAGCCCAAATCAGTCATTTCAAAACCTTTCCTCAATTCCTTCTTTAGGGATGCAATGTAGCTCTCACTGTTCCCTGTCATCAAAATATCATCTACATATACCATAAGATATACAACTGTTTTGGAAACTTTCTTGAAAAAAAAAGTTGTATCATCAAGATCATAATGTACGAAATTGAGTTTCATAAGATGCTTAGTTAATTTTTCATACTAGGCTTGCGGTTCTTGCTTGAGGCCATACAAGGATTTCACAAGTTTGCATACTTTATGTTCATGTCCTTTCACAAGAAATCCTTCAGGTTGGGACATAAAAACATTCTCTTTTAGATCTCTATTCAAGAAAGAAGTTTTTACATCCATTTGATGGACTTTCCAACCGTTTTGAGCTACTAGGGAAAAGAGTGTCTAGATGGTAACCCATTTTGTTGTGGGGGCAAAAGTCTCCTCATTATCGACCCCTTTCGTCTGTGCAAAACCTTTTGCCACAAACCTAGCTTTGTGATTGTCAAGTCAGCCATCAACTTTATACTTGTTCTTGTAGACCCACTTTCATCCAATAGGTTTTGTTCCCAATGGAAGATCAACCAGCGTCCAAGTGCCATTCTTTATCAAAGCATCATACTCCTTTTTCATCGCTTCTTTCCATTCATCACGAGAAGCAACTTCTTTGAAGGAATTTAGTTCAAAATATGTAGACAAATTCAATTCACAATCATAAGAAACATCCATATCAACAAGTGAATTAGATTCATCTACATCACCTCCATTTTGCCTTGTTCAGTTTCTTGTTTCTATCTTTCCAACCTCATTAGGATGAGCAATTTCAAGTGTTTTTGTCAACCACTTTGAGGGACTTTTCTGAGATGGTCCTGTTACATATCCATTTGGGCACATCAACCCCAACCTACAAATCAGTACTATTAGGGCCCATCAAACCCTAATTCAGTTGTTACATGCCCTAAAGAAGTCAACCATCAGAATTCCTAGCTTCCTAAGAAGTTTCATGACCAAAATCATCCAGAAATTGCCTCTAAGAAGATCAATGTAGGTAGGCCTTCATTAGGGTGCGTTGCAATGCAAACCATACACTGACAGGGTGCTATGCAGCGCACTTGGTCCCTCTTTGGCCTGCGCCAGGTGAATTTGAGTGACTTTCCATTGGGGTTTGAAAGATTCCTTATCCCTTGGATGCCTCTAGAAGTTTCTCAAACCTATCTACTCCTTTGAGCTCGTATTTGGATGAGGAAGGGAGTTAAGGAACATCAATCCCTTATCCCTTCCTCCATGGAACTGAATCCTAAGTTTGGGAAGGCATTCATTATCACCATTTATGGCATAAATTCCTTCATTCACCTAAAAAAAGACCACTCATCTAAGTGATTAGGGGCTGGAAATTATTGAATTATAGGGAGATTCTGTTAGTATGATACTTGAGTTGATTTCAAGTATTGTAATGATGTCAAAATGTCTTGCTTGTTATGAGGAGAGGATGGGATTGAATTGGAGGAGTGATGTTGAATCAAGCAATGGGTTGTAAATCTTCCTTTTACTAATAAAGTGTTCAAATCATTTTCCATATGCTTGTGTTATTCATTTATGCTTTCATATGTATATCATGTACTTGATTCCATGCTATGTTTAATCAACAGATCATTATCATATGTTTTGATTGGTTGTTGTCTTTTGTCGATGTGCAGGTACTCTTCAAGCGGATTAAGTACGAAGAGGAGTGACATAATCAATCAAGGAAGATAAGGAGCAAGCGAAGGCTATAGGTAGGCTTCTTTGCCTCTGTTGGGTCCCTATAATACTAGTGATTACCCCATTACTATGGTAGTTGTACCCCTTATTAGTATTGTTGTGCCCCTATTGCCCCCATATTGTTATTACTGTGCCCCATAGAATCCCTCT
>APFE030435957.1:0-35134 GCA_000404065.3 Pinus taeda | reverse complement strand
AACTACTCAAGCGTTGAGGACAACACTTTTTTTGAAGGAGAGGGGCATGTTGGGTCCCTATAATACTAGTGATTACCCCATTACTATGGTAGTTGTATCCCTTATTAATATTGTTGTGCCCATATTGCCCCCATATTGTTATTATTGTGCCCCATAGAATCCCTCTATTGTTATTTTTGTGGCTTTATATAATTATTATTAGGTCGGCTGGGTTATATTGTGACTCCTTAGACTCCTATATATAGAAAGGAGGTTTTGTCATTTGTATCACCAAGAATTGTTCATTTATGTAATGTAAAGGAGGTTTCCCCCTCGAAGAGGCTGAATTCTAAGGCGTTGATCTATCTTTTCTATCTTTTCTTGAGCTGGTTTCATAATAGCCTCTTATTTAATCTATTGATCATAGGAGAAATAGAGAACTCTTTAAACTGTTGTTCTAGACTTAGCTACTAGTATAGGGGTTTAAGCATTTATCCGTAGACACTAAAACTTCCCAAAACAGGTCCAGGCTACTTAGTTGATTGATTTGGGACTGAATCAAGATAGAGTCTCCCAATTCTATCAATCACATCACTCAACATATCATCAGTGGTTAGAGTTTCATGTGGGGCAGAGATTGATTCAGAAGAAGATTTCATAGGTTGATCCAGTATAGGAATCCCCCCTTCAAGATGTGGAATCTGATTATCAAATTCTTGAAATGATTTTGCATTTGCGAATCTATCCAAGCGATCAAGTTATTGCTCAACAACATTGTCAGCTTTGAAAGATTCAAGAAAGATTACATCTCTAGATACAACAAACTTTTTATTAACTTCATCATAGAGACAATATGCTTTGGAGGTGTTTGAATACCCCAACAAGATACACTTATGACTCCTTACACCAAGTTTGTTTCTATGTACCTTTGGTATCAAGGCATAACAGGTGGAACCAAAGACCCTGAGATGCTTTACTGAAGGAATGTGCCCATACCACATTTCATAAGGAGTCTTGTTTCTAATAGAATTAGATGGACATATATTCTATACATATACAACACATAGAACTGCATCAGCCCAAAACATCAATTTTACATTCTTAAAAAACATCATGGAGCGCACCATATTTAAGATTGTCCTATTCATTCTTTCAGCTACTCTGTCTTGTTGGGGATTATAAGGCACAATTGTTTGATGTTTGATTCCATGTTGGCGAAGATAGTTTTCAAATTCATTTGAAGTGTATTCTTTTCCATTATCAATGAGAATAGAGCCAATATGAGATTCTGCATCATTTTCAATCCATGTATGAAATTTCTTGAATGTTTGAAAAGCATCATATTTGTTCTTCAATAAATAAACCGAACACATTTTGGTGTAGTCATCAATAAATTTCATCATATATTTATTTCCATTTGTATAAGGAAAAGGCATTGGACCACATAAATCTGAATGAATGAGTTCAAGTTTTCTAGGTGCTCTGGAATGTGAATCATGAAAAGATTGTTTGTTATGCTTTCCTAGAATGCAAGCATCATATTGCTTAAGTTTCCTAGGAATTGTAGGCAAACCAGTAACACCTTTTTTCTTCAACAAGCGGAGGATGTCATAGTTCAAGTGTCCGAATCTAGCATTCCATAATAAACTTGATGGAAATGTACCTTCATCATAATGAGAATTGTATGAGAAATTTTGTGCACGAGAAGAGGTACCTTGCAGCTTGAGAACCTTTCTTCTTCTATACCCGTCATGACAATTGAGTGATCTGATGCTTTTCTCACCTCAACCTTTCCATCAAACATATGAACAGAGTGTCCTTGTTGGCAGATGTGGACCAAGGATAAAAATTTTCTCCTTAGTTATGGGAGATATAAAACATCGTGCAGAAGAAAGTCTAGAAGACTAGGCAATTTAAGCCTGATTGTGCCAAGCCCTAATGGCTTGAGTTTTGATTTGTCTGCAACGAATATTGCTCCATCAATATTGTCAATAAATTCTTCAAAAAAATCTCTTAGAAAGGTCATGTGGCAAGTTTTCCTGAATCAAGCAACCAATAATTTTTCCAAGAGGAAAGTGAAGCATTAAATAAGTCTTCTTTTACTCCAATATTACAATGTGCCACAACATAGTCAGCGGATTTAGGTGCTTTACTTTTATCTTTGTCATTAGTTTTACCTTTGGGTTGGTTTCTTTCCTGCTCAATTCTGTCCCAAGGCAACTTGCATGTAGATGCATCATGTGATCCATCTCTATTGCAACATATGCAATGAAAGTATTAATTTTCTCCTTGACAGTGTCTTCCCCCCTGCCTCTGAAATTTCTTCCTCCTCTTCCTCTTTGACCACCTCTTCCTCTAGAAGAATCTTGAGCAAGATTCTTCTCTCTATGTGCAAGACACGCAACCACTTCAGAAGATTGAGGAGCTGTTTTCTTCCCAAAATCTTTCTCTCTCTTAGCAAATTTATTCATAGGGGAATCAAAGGTAATTTCTTTGAGGTTTCCATTTGCTTGCAGTGACTCAAGATAATTTGAGTAAGTGAGATAAAGTGCCTTGAAAAAAGCTATCAGAGGAATATCATGTTCAACATTAGTGACTTTGATATCATGCATAATAGATTTTACTTCTGATGCAAGAGCAGGAGGATCATCATTTTGTAATTCAATGCTGAACAATTTAATCATGAGTTGAACAACTTCAAATGTAGAGTGTGAATCATAGAGTTCCTTGAGTTTTTGTAAGGCTTAAAAAGAAGTTGAAAATGGTGAAATATGGTGACTCACCTCTTCATTTACTGATGCTGAAATCAAGGCATAATCCTTGTTGTTCATATTTTCCCAAATGGTGAATTCCTTGTTTGAGGTAGGCTATTGTGGTTCTTTGTCTCCTTCTCCAACACACACTCATTTCCACAACTCATTAAAAATGAGAGTGTGAATTTTGGATAGTTTTCCTTGCCGGTGAGAACCCCTTCCACAATAGATATCAATGAATGCATTTTAAAATCTATTCCTACTATTAAGAAAATGATATGATACCAAAATTGATGTTGATTTGGTATTTCCAAAGAACCCTTTCCCTTTTTCTCTTGCTTCACATTGATCCAAGATTAGACTAATTTGAACTTTTCCTTTTTTTAATTAACCAATTACCTGGTGTTGACATGGTGAATGTTCGTTGTGCCAACAAAGGGAACCAACCCGATCACAGACCCCAATTAGATCTACTTTCCTTTGGAGTAGCTAGTTCCAATGGGTTTTAAAGGATCTCGTAAACCGTTATAGGTGTTGAAATATTGCTTCTTGGAGGAAGACTTCAATTAAATCAACAAAAGAAACTACTACCTATGTGTATCAAATCCTATCTACACTAATTCTAACTACTTATGCTAATCATAACTATTCTAATCTATCCTATAGGAGCATAACAAAAAGAGATTAAACATCATATATAGATTCCAAGTTCAAATGAATCAATTACTAGTTCGTAGATGAACAAGGTTGTGTTAAATCTTAATTTCAATCTAATTATTCATATAGGAATACACATTCCTTTCCATACAAATAAAACTTGCAACTGATGTTTAACAAGGTTTCGAATCAGCAACCACTCATGAATTAACCATGGTAACAAATTATATTTGAATAACCAAGACTAGTCATGAATTGTCTGTTATCAATATACACAAAAACAAAACATATTTATATTTGTGCCAGCGACAACACCTTGATTCGAAACACATGAAAGAAAAGGAAGATAAATCGGAAAAAGCCTCATTCTTGACCCAAACAGTCTTGTTTATTAGCACAATAAATCCAAAAGCTGTTCTACCCAAAAAAATTCCTCCTCTCATCTTTGGAGGTAATATTTATGCAGAAAAAGAATGACCCTCCATCTTCCCCTCGACTTTCCACCTTCCTCCCCTTTTCAATATACAAATCAAAATATACAGATGTAGAACAGTCGGTGAAATCGTTGACACGTCGAGGTCACATTTGCTAGAGCATTCTATTTCCTGGGGGAATGAATGGATGCCGATGGAAAGGAGAATGACTGCGTGTCATGTCCTCATGATGAAACCGGGACAACATCACTTTCGGAATACACAGGTAACACATGGAAACCCGACCATGAACGCCTAAGGCCAGATCTTAAATAGAGTACACATGCATATATGTATTCTTTAGATCCGCTCATGCATATTTTACCCGTATCCATTCTTGATGCTTACGCATCTGCTCTTCGACCTCGCTTGCCTTCTATTGGTCCTCGCCTGCAGAAATAATCAACATTAGCTATGCTTATGAAAATATGTGTTAGGCCCATATGCTACTAGTTTAACCCCTTATTGTTATTAGTACAACCCCTTTATTATATTTTTGTACCCATGTAGTCCCTATATTGTTACTATTGTGCCCCATAGAAGCCCACGATTGTTATTATTGTGCCCTTACATTATTATTATTATGTCGGCTCTGATTATATTATGACCCCTTAGACTCCTATATATAGAAAGGAGGTCTTGTCATTTGTATCATCTAAGAATTGTTCATTTGTGAAATGAAAAGGATGTTCCCCCCTCGAAGAGGCTTATTTCTAAGGCGTTGATCTATCTTTTCTATTTTTTGTGAGCTAGTTTCATAGCATTTGGTATTAGAGCTTTGGATTCTAGGGTTTTCGCTACTCCAAACAGGTCACCGTGAAATTTTTGCTATAAATTTATTTTTGCAACATTTCAGAAGTTAAAAATAAAACCCATTTGAGACAATATCTCATTGAATCTCAGGTCCGAATTTCAGAGGTTGTCTCTCTATATTTTCGGAGGTATGATTTGAGGAAGTTATAGTTTTTGCAAGCTCCAGAATTTCATCTAAAATAGGTCATCGTGGAATTTTCACTATAAAGTTTTCCCTAAGAAGTTTCAGAAGCTAAAACAAAAATTTGTTTGAGAAGCAATCGGTCTAAACCTTGGGTCCAAATTTTAGATCTTATCTCAATATATTTTTGTATATATGATTTGAGGAAGTTAGGGCTTTTGTAGACTCTTGAATTACATCTTAAACGGGTGACCTTGGGAAAATCATCAGAACTTCCTCTCTGAGCATCAGATTGAAATTTTGTAAGAATTTGCAGAAAGAGGACGGACTGTAGTCTTTTGTATGTAGTTTTTAGATTCGAAGGGAAAAACAGTGACACGTGGCACATCATACAAGTTCACTATTCTGAAAAGGTGTATAATCAGGTCATCTTGGGAGATTGTGCATAACACTTTTTGGGAGAATCAAATTTCGATTAGACTGTTATCATTGGAAAGAGGGTGTAGAGGACTACTACAGGTCGTGATTTCAAAACTGTAAGATCCAAAATTATAGAGTTACAACTGTTTCAAGATCGAGATCCTAAAATCAAGAAAAAACGAGATGAGGAAGTTTGATGGCAAGGATCTAGTAAATTGGATACTACAGATGGAGAAATATTTTGATCTACATGGTGTACCACTGTCACAAAAGATATGTATTGCATCTAATTATTTAGAACCAAAACAATTTTTATGATATAAAGGGATTTGTTCTCGTAAACCACTTGTCACGTGGTCAATTTTCACGGAGGAAATGATATCACATTATGAGGATACAAAGGGAAACACATTCTTTAGCCAATTGATAAATCTCAAACAAAAGTGTTCAATGGTAGTGCACATTGAGGACTTTCAAAAAATGAATATAAGGGAAAATGATATTCTAGAGAAGCAGAGGATTGATGTCTCTGTAGGGACTTTAAAGGATAACATTCAACATGAGGTTCGTCTTTGGGAACGTAATTCATTGGAGAAGGCATTCAAGTTGGCAAGAAAAGTGGAAACAAAAATTATGGAAACAAGGAATTCTACCCCTCACAACTATAAACATGGAAGTGTTGTTTCTCCTAGCCTTCCACAATGTACAAGGGTGACACCACAACAATTGGAAGAAAAAAGAGAAAAAAGGGCTTTGTTACAATTGTGATAGAAAATGCACTAAGGGTCATAAGTGTGCTGAGAAGAAATTATTTTTACATAGATTATGAAAATGAAGAAGAAAAGGATCAAGAAACATCAAAAGAAGATGATATACACCAGGAATCAGCCACAGAGAAAGAATAATTGAATCCGACCATATCTTGTAAAGCATTGGCAAGAATTACCACTCCTCAAACTCCCAAGATAGAAGGACATATCAGAAAGAAAAAGGTTCAAGAGGTGAAAGATCACATCGAGAAAGAATAAATGAATCCAACCATATCTTGTAATGCATTGGCCAGAATTACCACTCCTCAAACTATCAAGATAGAAGGACATATCAAGAAGAAAAATGTTCAAGAAGTGAAAGATCACATCAAGCATTAAGAAATGAATCCGACCATACCTTGTAAATCATTGGAAGAAATTACCATTCCTCAAACTCTAAAGATAGAAGGACATATCAAGAAGAAAAAGGTTAAAGCAGTCAAAGATCACATCGATCATCAACAACAAGTTCTCCAAATTTTAAAGGATAAAGCTACTTTGGTGCAGAATCGAATGAAACAACAAGTAGATCAACATCGTAGTGAAAAATCTTTTGGTGTAGGTGATTATGTATTTTTACGGCTGCATCTCAAGCAAACTATTTATGTGAAGGAAATGTTGGCAAAACTACATGCACTTAAGAAATGGTGACCTTACCCCATGGGAAGACACTTCAAGGTAAAAATGGATCATGATAGTCTCAAATACTTTTTAGAAAAAATATTATCTTTATAAGAACATAAAAAATGGGTTACAAATATGTTGGGTTATGACTTTGACATCATCTATAAAAAAGGGAAGCAAAATTTTGTTGCAGATGCACTCTCAAGAAAGGATGAGGATGTGGAAGCACTGTTTTGTGCTATTTCTATTATCCAACCAGATTGGATAAATGAAGCAAGGGATGAATGGAAGAAGGATGAAGAAGTGTGGCCACTCATTCAAAAGTTGCAGAAGTTCCCAATTCAAAAAAAATTGCTAGAACCTGAATAGGAAGGAAAAATAATATTGGAACCTGGAGTAGTCACAGAAACAAAAACCCAACAACTACGAAATCGATCAATTTCAAAGTATCTCATCAAGTGGAAGAACTTACTTGTTGAATATTCCACATGGGAGGACAATAATTTTATATAAAAGTATCAAGAACTACTGAAACGTTGAGGACAACACTTTTTGAAGGAGAGGGGCATGTTAGGCCCATATACTACTAGTGTAACGCCTTATTGTTATTAGTACAACCCCTTTATTATATTGTTGTACCCATGTAGTCCCCATATTGTTACTATTGTGCCCCATAGAAGCCCACTATTGTTATTATTGTGCCCTTACATTATTATTCTTATGTCGGAACTGATTATATTATGACCCGTTAGACTCCTATATATAGAAATGAGGTCTTGTCTTGTGTATCATCTAAAAATTGTTCATTTGTGTAATGTAAATGAGGTTGCCCCATCGAAGAGGCTTATTTCTAAGGCATTGATCTATCTTTTCTATCTTTTTGTGAGCTAGTTTCATAACATAATGATTGGATAATGTTATATACCTATCAAAGATATTTGGCTTGTGTTGTTTGTTTTTACATGTTCTAATTATAGTTTTTGGACTTATGGTTGGAGCTGATAAGCCAAGAGGAGAGAAGAGCTTGCGACATATCACAAGTAAGCATCTTTACATTCTCCAATTATTCTAAGGAAAACTTTATAGTCTTTGATTTTTGTTGTTCTACACCAAGCCACTAGGTCTAGGGAAGATACTTATGTCCACAATTGTAGATTCCATATAACAATCATCATAATCACAAATTGTTGTGATTAGGCATTGAAGCAGGAGTAACTAGAACTTAAATTAGGAGATTGTTAATGTATAGTGGAGTGAGATAGGGATACAAAGTAGTAGATGGTTGACTTATCATGGGCACAAATTGTGTAGAGGTTTAGTTTAACACATGAATTTGATTATAGGCTATAAATCTATGATCGAACCATCACATTGATTTGTAACCAAATCCATGGAAAGATCTAAATCTCAAGAAAGTGTTAAAGATTAAAGAAAAATAAAGTTAATATTTAACCTTACTCTCTGCTCTAGATTTCTCAACATGGTAGCAGAGCCAAGTTTTGAAGTTAGGGTAGAAAATAAGATCAACATGCCACTATATCATCTCAATAAGAGTGAATTCCCTAGTTCAAATTTGTGAAGGCAAGAAGAACAAAAATATTTGCATAATTACTAGACCTAATTGTAGAGATAAGGTCAATAGTATACACAGAAAGGAGTAAGGAGTTTTGGACTGATATAAGAACTTTTCTTGATGACTTAATAGCTATAAGACCTTATCTCCCTAGACTGAACCTATGAAACAAGAAAGCAAAGTTCTGGGCTCATTCTACTAGCCCTATTCTCTATGACATAACCTCAAACTTACTCAACAAGAGTGTGAGCTTAAAGAATCTAATCTTGATGAACCAAAAGGATATTTTAGGAGCTTAAGAAATTCCAAGAATCTTGACAAAGTAAGCGAAGGTACGAGTTAATTTTATAAGATCTGATGTCTTCAAAATTGCATGCTACTATAATAAAGGCAAGAGATGAGGTTGATGAATTGTATATGGATCCCTTTGTTTAGGGTTAGAACTTGAAAACCATAGAAGTCAATCCTTTAAGTTTCCATGGTAACCCTAGATTGACAAATTAACATCATGCTTTTGTTATTGTATACTTTTCTTGGGTTTAATTTTCAATGAATACTGTAGGTACAGGAAGTAAAGGAAGAAGGATGAGAAGATACTCCATTTTGGTAAGCATGATGGAAGGAGGGAACTGTAAGGAATCTTGGATCCTTGGGAACTATGATAAATTCATGGTATAATCATGTGATTGTGGATGCTTGGAAGAGAAGAATTAATAGCAACATATAGAGGGATTCATGAACCTAATGTAACAATCAACTAGTCGATATAAAGATGTGCTACAAGTTGATAATAAGGAACATATATGGATCCTCCTTTCTGATGTCATGGAGTGATCTCTTGTTAAAATGTGCAACTTTGGTCAAATTCCACCTTGGAAAACTCATTTGCAGAAGATGATTATTGGAATGACTTCCTCTTTTCCAGATGACCAATTTTGACCTATGGAGCGCTAGATTATGGCAAGTGAAAGTTTGTTTTTGAGGTCAAGACCACACATGTGGTTTTGGTCAAGGTTGGCCCCACTAGTCATGTAGGCTCATGATGTTGAAGAAAGTGTAACTAGGTTTGGTATTCATAAATGTAATTTTGACATTTGTATTTATTCAAGAAAAGAGAAACTAATTTTATATTATTTGTCAATGAGTTTCTTGCTCATTGAAGTAGGTAAAGCACATGTTTAAGTGCTTCTAGGAAGTCAAAGTTTCAATGTATTTATGTAAGTACCTTAGAGGGAATTTTACAATATGTAGAATATTGTATAAGGTCAAAGGAATACCTCCAAGTCAAGTACAAGTCCTCTCCATGTAGCAATATCCTTCAAAAGAAGCTAAAATATGAAAATTGATGAATAAAATGTATGTCAACCTACAATGAGTAAGTCTGCCTCAAGTCGACCTAAAGGAGGGACAATCCTCTATAAATAGATGCTATCCACTCCCCCAAAAGACAACGAAAAAATGAATCATCTTTGAAATCAACAAATTACATAAACCGAGAAGAAGTAACAAAAATGATGAGGTTAAGGGTCTTCTAGTGCAATGAAGAAAGGAGGAAGAAGGCCAAAGTGAAGAGGACTATTTCTAGGGCTAGAAACAATCACATGTGCGAAGGAAAGGATGGCAAGTCCGCGACATAATAGAAGCTAGAGAAAAATCCATAAATTATCATTTTTTGTGTGGAAATTAAGTCTACAAGGCCTTCCAAGCCTAGCAAAGGAGTTTCTCTCTCTAGCGAAGGAAAAAGGACCCTAATTCTCTAGGGTTCCTACGACATGTGGCAAAACTAGGGCTGTTGTTAAGTTACCTTAGTTTTTAGACCTATCTCAAGAAGAACCTCGTTGGATCAAGGGAAGGGTGTCTTCATAAGTGAAGATCATCTCTAAGTAATAAGAAGCATATCTCATCAAGAAGCTCAAATAAGCAAGGTCTATCTCTAGACAAAGATCGAAGGAGGACGAAGTGCTGGGGAGTAAAGTGTCAGAAGTAAGAAGTCTATGTGTCGAGAACAAAGTGCTCAATAGAGGAAGGACTTAAATTGTGTTTGGAGGACATTCTAGTCTAGTTTCTAGAGTTTGGCATTGATCAATAAGAAACTTCAATAAGAGAAACTTATGGAAGGGTTTTTCTCTCTAAGAGAGAGAGGTTTTGGCCCTAGCAGAAAGCCAACATCTGTGTTCTTGTCTTTATGTTTTGGTAGCAATTTGATGAAACACACATAATAATAATAAGAATAAGATCAAGCTAAGATAATTGTAAAAGTTATTCACAAATTGTTATCAAGTAGAGAAGAATCCTAACATACATCATTGCCCTTCATTCTTTAACACATGAAGCCCAAGAGACATGACCTTTGACCCACACTGACTTGTATAAATGAAGGTCAAGGAAACTTTATTTTGGCATATTCACATCACACATCTTTATCTCTCCTCTTTTGATTGGTTTGACCTCCAAGGGCAACTATTCTCTTCACACATGTGAGAGTTTGACTGAGAATTTTATCTTTGCGATGACTTCTTGTTTCAACCAACATTGGTCAACTTTGACCGAGGTTCATTTGACCTATTTTGACTATAATTTTTGGAGGGTTGAATCTGTTTCACTAGGCTACATTGAATGGCATATGAATAAAGTAAAACTGGGTAGGTTTGACTTGCATTAACCACAACCTTAAGGTGGTAGTTTGACCACAACGTTGACCTTTTTTGACCAAGTTTGACCCCTTCAAAGTAGATTGTTTTGTTGTTATTTGACTGTCAATAGAGGCTGAGTTCCCGTCTCTTTTGATCGAGCTATTTTGGAATAGTTTTATTAGCCTTTGACTTCCTATTTAGAGTAGATCTTGACTGCTATTGATTGAGGGAAGAATTGCAGACTTTGGGTGGGCCATCTATTTGACTATGAGAAGTGGTATTGGATCATCATATTGAAAAGTCAATTTGACTATTGACTTTGACTATTGACTTTGAATTTGTATCATTGTACTCTTTTAGATTTCTCTCTCTCTAAACATTTGATATTATCAAGAAGAAAAGATCTGTGGGTTTTCCACCTTGTGAGATTTTTCCTTGGCTTCAAGCATAAACCTCCGTGTCCTATTGTATTGACTTGTCCTCTACATTTGTGTTTATTATTCTTTATTTAGTTACTGTCAATGTGATAATGGTTTATGTGATTGCTATTAGAAATGAAATGAAATTGTAATAAGGATAATATGGAACAATGAAGTAATTTTTATAAGCAAGATCATGATAACTAAAATTAACATGGTATGAGAGCCTAGATGAGGACAATCCCAAGCGAGAGAAGAAAAGAAATCACCAAGGCATTTGTTGTCAAATGGTTTCCACTTCAACTATTGGACTATGTGGGCATATTTTGCAAACCCTTATTTCAACGATTATGAAGTGATCCGAATGGAAAGCAACATCACCCATGGTATTCATCCACCCATGGTATTTATCCACCCATGGTATTGTAAGTGGCATTTATCCATGGTATTCATTCACCCATGGTATTTATCCACCCACGGTAATTACCCACGGTATTGTAAGTGAAATCTACCCATGGTATTCATTCACTCATGTTATTTACCCATGCATGGAATTTACCTGTGGTATTTTAACTAAAAAGGCTATAAGTAACAAGTCACATTTTGTAAAATGACAGATTGTCCACCACAATGTAACTTTTACAATTATTCCATGTTTTAATAAAAAAATTCTTTGTGGTTTTGTTTACTGTGTGTTCTCTTTTTTTTTTCTTCTTCTAAGAATTCAATTTTCTAGATCTTGGGGGCCTCCCCACAAGATCTAGATTGGTGGTATCATATTTAGGTTACGACTCCATGGGAATGAGGGTTTGAAGCATATTTCTGTGTCAAATTTTTGTAGCAATCTTCAAAAAAATTCATGCAAGTTCTAAGACCTCCACAAAGCATTATAGAAGTTGAAAAATATCTCATTTGAAATTATTTTGTGTTATCTCAAATGGATTTTTGATGGAATTTGATTTCATTTCCCGGTTTGAGAGATATGAGCACTTGAAGTTACACATGTGTGGAACGTTACGCGACTGCGCATACCATGAGTTTCTAGAATTATTTTCTCACTCCAACGGTCATCAAAGTTCAAGTGTCTTATATAAATGGAAATATCTCTTCAATACCTCAAATGGATCTTTGATGGAATTTGATTTCATCACTTGTAGCAAAAGTTACCAGCAAAGTTGCAACAAGAGGTCTATAATCTGAAAGAAGCCTTTACATCTATTAGATAGGAGAATCAAACAAACAAGAAACCATACTTTTCTTAAATTGTGCAAATAGGTTCAAATTTCACCCTATTTAGCTCATATGACGAATATTATGGTTTCATTTAATTCCTCTTTTTGAGAAGACCAAAATCGACCTAAAGATCACCTCATTTGGACAAACATAAATTGGATTTTGAATTTATGTACCCACACATGCACATTTGGATAGGTTGGCCTCAACATCAAATAGACACCCATGGAAGCCTATAAATACAAGTGAACTCAATCTCATTCAGAAATCATCATCAAGCGTATTCTTCATCTCTTCTTTCATTGATTGGTTCACATAGGTCTGACAAAGGAAGCTTGTACAAGGTGTGCAATTACATGTCTAAGACTCACACAAATTTAGGGTTTCTAGCCACACGCTAGATACATGATCAATCCGACCATAGTCACTTGCTTGCAGGGCTTAAGGGAGCAACTTGGAAGCCACAATTACTCGCATGACAACTTGATGAGTGTGACTAGGGCTCTGGGCTAGGGTTTGACTCTTGACCACAGTTGACTGCAAATGACCAAAGGCTAGAAGGTTTCTCTCTTTTGTACAATGATTATTGAAGTCTATTTTTGATTTGTATTGGGTAAATCTTTGTTGGATTCTTTCTTATTGGGCTCATTGTACTCTTTTTTGAAACATTTTATGACAATCTAATAAGAATAATATTTGAAAATGTTTCTCCCCTAGTGGGGTTTTTCCATAGTCTTTGACCAATGTCGTGTCTCTTGTGGTTGTGCTATTGTCTCCTTTGTCATTGCATTTATTTTTCTATCTTAAATTACTATTTATGATTGGTAACATTGTTAATAATTGGAAGAATTGCTAATTAAAGAATTGAATTGGGCTAAAGTAATTGAAACAACATAGAACAATATGAAAATTAACAACTTTTACCAAGTAGATTGACAAGCATCAAGGTTATGGGTCAACCACACAAAACCCTTGTCATCAAATTCCATTTGCTAGGTCGTACACTACTAGTATCATTGTTGGTCACAAGCATTATAGGGTATATTTATCCTCATATCTTCGTTTGTCATGGTTATAGGTCATCCACAAACCCAAGCTCATGTTGGAGAAAATGTAACTAGGTCCAGTCTTCATAAATGTAATTTTGATATTTGTAGTTATTCAAGAAAGGAGAAATTATTCTTGTATTATTTGTCTATGAGTTTCTTGCTCATTGAAAATATGTTAAGCACATTTTGAAGTGCTTCCAGAGAGTCAAAGTCAAAATGTAATTATGAAAAGACCCTTTGAGGGCATGTTTACATCATGTAATTCATCATACAAGGTCGAGGAAATAACTCCAAGCATGGTCAAATTCTCTCCTAGCACCAACGAAGTCTATAAGCAACAAAAACAATGAATAAATTTTGAAATATAATGCAACTGCAAGTTGGCTTTAGGGACAGTCATGTCAGCTTCAAGGAGGAGGGACAAATCTCTATAAATAGGGGTTGTCCACTCCTCATTTGGACACACAATCATATCTCTAAAATACGCAAGCAAGGAGGTCAAAGTAAAATGAAGAAAAAGGTGAGAGAGAGGGCTACAAGGGCAGTGTAGGAAGGAAATAGAATAACGAAGGGAAAAAGGTGAATTTGAAGCTGCTACATCCACACATGCGAAGAATTCAAGGACAAATCTGCAGCCAGAACCGCAACATGGTTGCAGTGGTATTTTCTTTATGGTTTGGGCTAACAGATAGGTCAACAAAAGTCTCCTACTCCAGCATTGAAGGTGGGTTCACAAGGGAAGGAAGGAGGGACAAATATGAAGAAGAAAAGGACTGTTTCTAGGGCTAGAAATAGTCAAACGTGTAAAGTGATGGAAGGGTTTGTCTGCTATTTAAGGCAGCAGCATAAGAAAAATCATTCAATTGTGTATTAAGGTCCAAAAGGTATCCAAAGAAAGGTGAATAAAGATCTCTTTATAGCGAAGAAGAGAAGCCCTAATATTCTAGGGTTTCCTAACCTAGAAGATAAAAGTGTTGGAAGACAAAATGCTGAAAGAAGTGCCAGAAGATGTGTTGGAAGTGACAATGTAGAAAGAGGTAGGATTTGAATCATGCTTGGAGGAAATCCTAGTCAAGGGTCTAGGGTTTGGCAGTTGTTCAAATAAGAAGCTTCAATAAGAGAAAACTTACAAAGGGTTTCCCTCTCAAGAGTGGAGAGGGTTTGTCCCTGGAAGAGAGCCAAATTTGTGTTCTTGTTATTTTATTTTGGTAGGATTTTGATGAAGCACACACATATGCACTAATAATAAGAAGAAGGAGTATAATATAACTAAGAAAAATTAAAAATACTTCACAAATTGTTATCAATTCTCAAAGAGTCATCATTACACTACTTTGCCCTAGATTCTCTAACATGGTATCAGAGCGTAGGTGACACATCAAGGAAAGGGAAACTCAAGAACACTTAAGCATCTACAAATTTGAAGCATCAAGCCTAGAAGTCTCAACCAATTCAAGCACAAGAAGGGTCTACAATCCATCATTCATCTAGGAAGGATACAAAGCTAGAAGGAGAGCCTTATATAAAGGAACCTACAAAGAAGAGCAGATCTACATCAAGCTACAAGTCTTCAAGCACACCTCCTCACCAAGAAAATACACTTGGAGAAGACAACTTGAAGAACATCAAGATGTAGGGAAGACAAGCAATCAAGCTTTCAAGGAGGAATCAAATCCATCAAATCTCAAAATCTATTAAGTAAGTGCATGTCCCCTTCTGAATATAAATCAATGTCTTTTTGCAAGGAAAGCAATAAATTGGTAGGTACCAATAACTTTCTTGCATGGAAGAAGAGGACCGATCTACTTCTCAAGGAGAATGAGCTCCTAGAATATGTCAAGGGGAACATGACTCTCCCTGATAAGCAACAGACTCAAGCCTTATCCAAGTACAATAAGGATGAGACCAGAGCTCAAAGGATTATGATAGAATCAATCAAGGACTCTCTCATTCCCTATGTCTCCAAGTTTGAGACATCAAAATAAATTTATGAGAAGCTAGTAGAGCTATTCGTGATATCCACCACCGGAGAAATATTATCTCCAAAGTATTCATTATACAAGATGAATATAACAAAGGAAGGAATACATCCCTGCTTCATGAAAATACATGAGATGAGAGATCAACTTCAAGAGCTTGGGGAAGTCATGTCTGATAGAGAGATGAAAACTGTTGTACTCAGGGCTCTCTACCTATCTGCCTGCCCTAAGAAATGTCAAACCTAGCTCCTTTTCCTAAATGGCTCTAGTCCCACCCCCTCCATCCTCCTTTAAGTATGATCCACTATTGTCGAAGTTGTTGTATTTGTTGGACTTGGAAAAAGGCAAAGGTGAAAGGGTTCTGGCTAAAGGCTGCTTCCTGGTGACTGGCTAGAGTACTTGAGGAGTGGGGAAACTTCACATCAAGCATTTATGCCAAGAATGAAGCAACCACTCTCAGTGATATGTGGTCTCTATGTAGAACAAAAGAGACTTGACTTAAGGCAAAAGAAGATGTGGGATCAAAGGAGCAAGCATTTGCTACCATGGCAAAATGAAAGGGTAATTTTGGCAAGTTTGGTCCATGAAGAACAAACAACAAAGACATGTCCAAGATCCAATTTTTTGAATGCCAAGAATATGGAAATTACACAAGGAATTGTCCCAAGCTTAACAACAACAACAAGAGAAAGAGATAAGAAGCTCATACAACTCAGGAGGTGGAAGAGGAAGGAAAGAAGCAAAAGAAGGAAGATCCTCTCGATCTCTACTATGACTAGGTCAAACTCTTTCCTTCTAGACTTCCTTCAAAATTTTGAGTAGAATAGGAGCATGCAGGAATAAACTAAATTGCATAGCTAGAATCACCCTCTAGGATCTAGCAGTATGATGTACATGGAGTTCTAGACACTTATGTAGATGTAGCATTTATGAGAAGAACAAAAATGAAGATGTAGGAATATCTTCTAGAATATGGGAGAATGGAAAATATAGCACAAAGATATTCATGTAGAAGGAGCATACCTAGAATAGGACCTCATATATTATGGAACAAAACTTGATCATGATAAAAATCTTAGAAGACCTAAATCATCAAAGATAGGAAACATTTTCACGGTGAGGATCTTTAAGATCCTATGATGGAATATTCAAGAGAAGGTTCGTGAAAAAAGGTAGATGTCTCATTGGGAATCCCACACATGGGATTCAAGAAAAGGGATGATATGAAAGCAGGTGAAGATGAAGCAAGAAGGGCTACACCAAAGAATGATCAAGGAGGATCAAGATGATTTATGTATACATCAAATTTTAAGTCATGTCATCATTTGAATATTATTGAGTCATGGGTATAGTTATATAACATGATCAAGCGCGAAAGGATCTCTTTCACCAAGAACATGCTCAAAGGCATGTACAACGATGCAATTAAGGTAAACAAAATAACATGCTCAAATAAGGAGCATAAGATTGCTAACTAAGAAGCAAGAAGAAATGCTACAAATTCCGAAAAGAAAGGGATGAAGGAATGCTTCCATAAGAAGCATTAGGTGGTTGACTAATCTATCTAAGAGGAAGAAAATGAAGAAAGAGATCAAGCATGTGAAGAACAACATGATCACCAAGAATCACTATCTAACAAAATTCCTTGAAATATATCTCTCGAAAGAAGGAAGGATAACTTTGATGAAGGAAGAAAGGACCCTTTTACACCAATGAAGGCATTGGCGATATAAAAGGTGCAAATAATTGCTTCTACTCTATGAATATGTCGTGATGAAGAAGCCATCCAACAAAAGGAAAAAAATGTTGAAGCAATATCAGGATAAAGTCATGACGGGCTACCGGGTCAAAGCATATAACCTAGAAAGTATGATGGAGCATCCACGAGGAGAGAATTCTGAAGCATGGACAAGATGACAAAGGAGTAGCCAAGATGACTAGAACCTGATAGTCACTTTCTAGAAAGCAATGGCATGACTAGCCAAGAAGGAAAGTGATGGATGGATGATCCCCTACCGAGAAGAAGTTCGATCGAAGTCTTCATGACATCAAGAAAGGAAGGAGATCATGCAGTTGAAGAAGCCATGAAGAAGAAGTTGTTGATGAAGGAAAGAGTCCCTAGTTGAGAGGGAGCTCTGACAAGTCCCTAATCAAGAGGGAGTTTTGAATCACCCCTGATAACAAAGGAGTGTCTATTATGTTTTCCATGTCATAGGTCATGCAGGACTAACAACCATAAGTCTAAATGAAGGCCATGAATGGAAATGTAGACACAAGATAGACACAACATTCTTGTCTTCACTTGGGAAGAAAGAACGGGAGGATTAGGTAATCATTTGACATCTAGTACTCTTTGAGGATGTGTAGGGCATCCAAGACAAGATTAGAAAATAGGACCGATATTCTTTGAGGGATGGGAACCCAAGATAAGAATAGTCCTAGAAGGTCATACTCAAGAACACTCGGGTGGGTATGTACCTTGAGAGACAATGATGAAGGTGTTTATAAATAATTGATCTCTCTAGCATTGTGGCTGATGGTCTCCTAAAGAGATGGAGCTGTTAGTTAAGGAATTACACTATGACAATGCTGATGAATATGATTCTATAATAGATGGATTTCTAATCCGGTTTCTCTTATATGAATTCTTCAAGATTGAAAATTGACAAACACCTTGTAATGTTGTATGAATACCTCCCTAGTTAAGAGAGAGTGTTGGAAATAACTCCAAGCACGGTCAAATCCTCTCTTAGCACCAATGAAGTCTACAAGCAACAAAACTGATGAATAAATGTTGAAATATAATGCAACAAGAAGTCGACTTTAGGGATAGTCATGTCGACTTCAAGGAGGAGGGAAAAACCTTGATAAATAGAGGTTGTCCACTCCTCATTTGGGCACATAATCATATATCTAAAATCCACAAGCAAGGAGGACGAAGTAGGACAAATAAAAAGGTGAGAGAGAGGGCTACAAGGGCAGCGTAGGAAGGAAACAAAACAATGAAGGGAAAAGGGTGAAATCTGAAGTTGCTACAGCCACACGTGCAAAAAATTCAATGATAGATCAACAGCCAGAACAACAACAAGGTTTCAATGGTATTTTCCTTATGGTTTGGGCTAAAAAATAGGTCAAAAAAAGTCTCTTACTCCTGCGTTGAAGGTGGGCTCACAAGAGAATGAAGGAGGGACAAATCTGAAGAAGAAAAGGATTGTTTCTAGGGCTAGAAACAGTCACACGTGCGAGGTGTTGGAAGGGTTTGAATGCTATTTAGGGTAGCATCATCATAAGAAGCCTCCTTCAGTTGTGTATTAAGGTCCACAAGGTATCCAAACAAAGGTGAAGAAATATCTCTTTATAGAGAAGAAGAGAAGCCCTAATATTCTAGGGTTTCCTAACCTAGAAGATGAAGTGCTAGAAGAAAAAGCACCGAAAGAAGTGCCAAAATATGTGCCAGAAGTGACAATGCAGAAAGAGGAAGGATTTGAATCATGCTTGGAGGACATCCTAGTCAAGGGTCTAGGATTTGGAAGTTTTTCAAATAAGAAGCTTCAATAAGAGAAAACCTACAAAGGGTTTCCCTCTCAAGAGTGGAGAGGGTTTGTCCCTGGCAGAGAGCCAAATTTGTGTTCTTGTTATTTTGTTTTGGTAGTAGTTTGATGAAGCACACACATATGCACTAATAATAATAAGAATAAGAAGTATAAGATAACTAAGAAAATAGAAAAAGACTTCACAAATTGTTATCAAGTCTCAGAGAATCCTCATATCACTACTTTGCCTATATTCTCTAACACATAAAATTCCATTTGCTAGGCCGCACACTATCACTATCAAAAGTGGTCGCAAGCATTATCTCTATCCTCGGATCTTCATTCATCATGGTTATGGGTTAACCACACAAAACCCTTCTCTTCAATGACTTTTCATGTTCAACAAAGGCTTCTCAGGAGGGAACTTCACACAATGGGGACCATTACTTCTTAAGGGGGAGGAATGATCCAAATGGAAAGTGGCATCACCCGTGGTATTCTTCTACCCATGGTATTGTAATTTACATTTATCCATGCCATTCATTCACCCATGAGATTTATCCACCCATGGTATTCATCTACACGTGGAATTTACCCATGGTATTGTAAGTGGCATCCACCCATGGTATTATAAGTGACATATACCCATGGTTTTCATTCACCCCTGGTATTTACCCACCCATGGAATTTACCCACTTGTAACTAAAAAATGCTATAAGTAACTAGTCACATTTTGTAAAAGGACAAATTTTCCACCACAATGTAGCTTTTACAATTATTCTATGTTTTAATAAAATAATTCTTTGTGGTTTTGTTTACTATATGTTCTCCTCTCTTTTCTCTTGGCATTTCAATTTTCTATATATTGGGGGCTTCGCCCCAAGATCTGGATCATGAAGAGAAGGTCTCTAAATCTTCAATATAGAGAGAGAGGAAGCAGGTCCTCTAGGACCAAGTGTTGAAGAATGTAATTAGTATCGGTCTTCATAATTGTATTTCAGTCATGATTTGTCAAAATAAAAGAAATTTATTTTTTAATTAAAGGGATTGACTTATTAAACCACTAGTATCATGCTTGTCTCAATGGTCATTAGTTCATAACACCTATTGCGTTCTCTCTATTATTTTATTGAGCCAAAATCAAAAGTCATAAAATTGTTTTTTTTACAAAGGGAACTCCTCCACTAAGTTAGCCCTTTTTTTCTACAAAGAACTTCAAAATCGTCCTCTAAACAAGTATACAAAACACAATAAATAGAAAAGGAAATTCGACCAATTTGAAGAGACAAAAAATTCACACCTGTAATACAACAGTGGATTTAGATTTGTAATACAATAGAGGGCTCAAATCTGTAACACAACAAATAATTCAGATTTGTAATGTGTTAAAATTGACAACTAGGGCCAAACTCCATATTGGTCATATTATTTATGGCAGTTGATATTTTTATTAGATCCCTCTCATTGAGAGGTGTAGGATTGATCTAAATATCATCTGATTCCGATAAGTATTTATGAAGTTATGAATTTATTTATGTTATGGATAAATTGTTAAGCCGGCCAACAACTTATGTAGGCTCAAAAGCCCAACAATCATGTCTATTCAACCTCTACGTTTTAGTATAAATAGAAGAGGACTTCAAGTCATTTCTACACACACTTGGATCTCTTCCTCTCTACTTCTCTTTGGGTTTTAGTAGGAGGAGAGATCCTAAGGAAAAGCTGGAAAAGCCGGAACTGCCAGAAAAGCTGAAAAAGCTGGAACTGCCGAAAAAGACAGAAAATCCGAAACTGTTGGAAAAGCCGGAAAAGCCAGAACTGCCGAAAAAGATGGAATAGCCGGAAAATCTAGAATTGTCGGAACTACTGGAAAAGTTGGGAAAGTCGGAATTGTCGGAAAAGCCCGAACTACCGGAAAAGCTGGAACTGCCGGAAAAGTTGGAAACGCCAGAAAAGCCAGAAAAGCCAGAAAAGCTAGAAAAGCAAAAAAAGCCAAAACTGCCAGAAAAGTTGTAACTGTCGGAAAAGTCAGAACTATTGGGAACTGTCGAAACAACCGGAGCATCTGTCTCCAAAGGAAGGTAGCATGATGTATGAGATCATGGGCAGCATAATAGGTAGCATGATGATATGAACATGGGCAACCTAATGATGCATGATGATACGAGCATGGGAAACATAATGATGAATGAGATCATGAGCATGGGCAGCTTGATGATGAATAAGACCATGGAAGATGCAGCATGATGAGCAGCATGAAGATGAGAGCAGCTCAGTCATCAGGATTCAACACATGTGATAATAAAACAAGGAGTCACATGGTAATGTGCAACAAATAGACAAGATGCAACACTATGATAGGTGAATGAGTCATCTTAGAGAATTAGTTGAAGCAATATGTCTTCAATTTATCTCATGCCAATATCAAAAGTCAAATTGATTGACTTCTATTGTAAATGTACTATCTCTCTCACTTTCTCTGCTAAACTTTGAAGAACATAAAAGAAGAATTGATCAAGGATTTCCCCATATTGTAGGGTTTGTCCCTGGATAGCGCCACATCTTGTGTCTGCTTGTCTTGGCTTGTCTTCTGTGATTTATATTTATGTTCTATCTGTAGTTTACTTTATGTTGATTTGATTGCTAATGTGGAAAATAAATTGAAATAAATTGCTCTAGCATAGAACATACTTAAAATTAACATGGTATGAAAGCAAGAGTAAAAGAGAAATCACCAAAGACAATAGGGACAAGACAAAAGGATCAATGAGTTTTGCATCTCTCTTCTAAGTTTGCTAAGGGTGAAGTGGAAGCAGAGAATATTATCAAAATGGCACAGCGGAAGATCACTTCATTGGGAAGTTTAGATCTAAGGGTGGAAGGAAAGGCAGATGCCTTGGTTGCAATAAGTTCGACCATCATGCCAAAATTAGAGACACATCTCTTGATGAAGATAACAATCATTCCAGGGACATCTTCAATGATCAGAGGGATGATAAGTAATGCAAGTCATCAAGGAAATGGTCGACTCTTTAAAGAAAGCAAGGAACCTGTTGATGCCTTGAAAATCGTTGCATCAACATTGGGGGATAACCACCAGGTCCGGACCTTAATAAATCTCCTTTTCCGTTTGGGATGGTGGCTCCGACTGGATATAATGGGACCAGTTTCCCAGTGATGAATAAAAGGGGATGGATGAGTGACTGGTTTTCTAATAAGTGATAATGGATGAATGACTTAATCTAAAAAGCGAAAATATGAACAAATATTCATATAATAATTGCTTTGTTCAAATAGTTGAACAAATTAATTAATAAAACATTGTTACACTTGTCTTTTTATATTACTGATACATGTATGATTAGAAGAAAAGCACGCTGTAAACATCCAATAGTGGAAAGGATAAAGAATGTTGTTAAAACACATGCATATATTCAATAATAGCAAGAATGATCAAATAACAATTCACATAAAAAGAATGAATTCAGACATAGATAGTAGTACCATATGAGCTGTAAATCATTCCCAACATCAATCACAATTCGAATTCCTTCTTTCGACTCAGAGACGCTTTTAAATAAAGGCAGTAGTGCGCATCCACATAAAAGCTTCGTTATCAAAATTGGAATAATTGACCCAGTCTTTATAAAAAAATATACCTGAAGTACAGTAGTGCAACTTCAGGTTTAAGTCATATACAAAAACTTAGGACCCTTTCTAAATACATGAAAGGGTCTATAAATACTTAATTAAACTAACTTACTACATTATTAAAATGCTACTAAATTGGTATAACTTGATCTTGAATATCTCCCCCACAACAATCTAGTAGTCGGCAACATGATTCATCACTTTGGCTGTTTTCCTTTTGACCTGAGTTGGCATATCGCTAGCATCGGTTCCACTTCTTGAGGGCACCTGAGACGAGAATTGAGCTGAGCCGAATAGGTGGCATCGTGTATATCGGGAATGATACACCTGATTGAATCTGTTAGGCACTTGAGGGTGGCTCTCTGGCTGTATGGTTTTACTAGGAACAACCAATAGGTGTCCCAAGATAAACTTTTAATACTTGTGATCAGTCTCCCATTCTTTTCCAGCTCTTGATAACATGATTGCTCCAATGTTTTGGCTGATAGTAATTTACCTGGTGTACATTGAGAGATCATATTAGATAAATAGAGAGTATTGTTAATCAATTCAATCAAATTACTTGTGGATAATTTGCATCTAGAAACTGCTCTCTCTGCATTCATCAATTGGGACTGCCACTTGATGAATAGAATTTCTTTATGGGATTCTAGGATTTTAGGCAAATTTGTTGCATGTCCCTCATTAGTGTCCTGCCAAGTAAGAAAATCTGTTAAGGTCTCATCGGCCTGCTCTAAGTCCTGTCCAGCATCGACTAATTTGTCGATTATTGATGTTGTTATGTCACACAGGGGTTCAACTTGAGCAATTTTGTGACACAATAATCTTATTTGTGTTACCAGTGCCTTCTTAATCTGTAGTGCTTCTGCCCTGAAATTGGCAGGCTGCGGAAGACTCTTGAACTTCTCTATTTGAAGTGATAATTGAGCAATTTGCTCATATTTTTTCTTTACCATCTGTTCATTCATCGTCTTCAATTTTGCTAATGCCTCCGATAATTCTTTCTGCCACTGAATCGCGCTCGAATCTACCCTTTGTTTCTCTTCACGTAACTACTTGTTCAGTTGATTATTTAACTGTTGCTGCATTGACAATTGCTATTCTAATTGTTCTGCTTTCTGTTGTGCCTCCAATAGCTGTGCTTGTAACAAAACGATTGCCTGGTCTTTTTCTTTTAACAAATTACTCACTTCCAATGGCTTGTCCATGGTGGCCGCCGAATATGCTCCAACATACTGGGACAAATTTGTTAGGTCATCAGAAGGATCTAACTCCTCCTTCCAAACTACGTTGGCTGTCACTGTTTGTTCAGGGAACAGGGAAGGTTGATCAATTTTCTCCTTTTCCACTGTCGCTTTACTATGGTCTTGTGCTTTGGTCTGTAGAATACATCCAATGGAGGCATATCCTCCACTTGCAAAATGATTTGATTTGAAGGATCTTTGGGGATTATTTCTAAGTCTATAGTAGGGGGTAGACCGCTGGTTCCTTCGCTTGGAACCTCTTTTGACGCTATATCCTGTGTATTAGTCGCTTTGGATGTATCAACATTTCTTGAGCTTTCTAGATTGCTTATGATTGAGTCGAATTGCTGCCATTCCTGGAGCAATCTCGGGTCAATCTGGGTATCGACATTCACATCCTTGCTGCTCTTATCCTGCTCCTTTTTCAGTTCTTCCTATTGAATTTTCTCTTGTTCTTTCCTCTGCGCTTCCCCTTGTTCTTTCCTCTGTACTTCTTCCTGTTCTTTCCTCTGGAGTTCCTCCTGCTCTTTTCTTTGGACTTCTTAAAAAATTTCTGACGTAGCAGGAGGTTCGTTGGTAAGTCGTTGTTTAGGCTCACTTGACTGTGTCATCGGGGCAGTGTCTAACAAATCTAGAGGCAGAGTTTGCAACCTCTGCTCTCTAAGTTTGTTAAATTCGACTAACCCGTCGTCGTGATATCTCATTTTAGCTAGTGCTTGAACCTAAAATAATGACTCGGCCGAGGAGAATAGGTCATCAAACTCATCTTCTTTATGTTTAAACTTAGTGAGTTTTTCCTGTTCTAGTACATTATAGATGACTTTGTTTGGATCAAATCGTCTGTTAGGAAGAGTGGCGAGATTCAGTATATTTATCTTTTCTGCTTCTTTCTCTGCATGCTTATAGTCATGAGAGTGTAAACGTCACACCTTACAGGAAAAGAAGGCCAAACTTGCTTCTTTGAATTCCTCAGAGTCTTGGTAGCTCCTGCGGATGTAAGCTGATATGCTATCCCTCGAGCCAATAGTTTGTCGGGTATATACAAGGGGAGGACATGAGGCCTGGCATGCCTTCCAAAAACTCTTACATATGTAAATTTTTCTTCTTCAAACCAGGTTCCTAAGGCTGTCAAGTCAATCTCTGCTTGTGAGGAAATCTTAGGAGCAGGTTTGTCGAAAATTACATAGTAAATGGGCAACATAAATCCATTGCAAACTTGATATAGGTGGTGTTTATAATGGGCTTTTCACAACTTTTGGTGATAGATATGAATGGGCATGGGGTCCTATGGAGTCCATCTCCACCCCAACATAGGAAATTCGGAGTTAAAACAAAGAGTAGCTAATATGTAGGCACTAAAGTAAAATGGAGGAATAAACCTATCAGTAATGCGGGTTTTGTTTATGAACTCAAGAATAGTTGTTGCTAACTTATCAGATAATATATTCCCCCAATCCATTATTTCAATATTGACTGCTGCTTCCATTAAATGTACCATCTCTATTGATAATTTTGAGGAATCATGCAACCCCCAAATCCTACACATCATCGCTCCAGTATATCAATAAGGAGAACACAAGGAATCGACTGAGTACTTACCCGAGGACTCATGCTTGTGTTTCGTGGGGTTCTGTCTCCATTCCCATATAGGTGCTGATTCAGTTTCATTTTCATCTCTGAACTTCTCCAGAAATGCTTTGTTATACTTCTTCTCTGGTTCGGGCAAATGGTACATTTGTCTCAAATCATTGGGTTGAAATGAACCGAAGACTCTCCCGTCGATAGTGCAAAATGTTCTGTTTGTAATGGGGATTTCCTCAACTGCCCACCTTACTACATCTGTGTATGGAAGAATTTTCTCTTGAGCCGCTATCCGGTGTAAGTAAGAATCAGCCAAATCCTTTAGGGTAGCCTCAGACTTCTGGTTCGAGCCTGTTGTAGCTTGTACTGATGTTTCTTGAGGTTCTTCGGCTTCCAACAGATTATAGATGCTCTGCCAACTAGTATTACCGAGACCAAGACATGTACTGTCTGAGATCAATCCTTTTTTACTTGGTCCCGGATCAGCGGTATGTTGTCCTGTTACTGCGAAAGCTGAAGCTGTTCCAAATTTCTTAGACTTCTTCCCCATTAGGCCTAAATTCCTCGCTTCGGAGGTGCTCTGCGCAGGAGATAAAATGAACGTAATGCAGAGAATAGGTGGCGCAAACCAAGTATGAAAGAGTTATATCAATCAATGAATAATGGAGGATTAAAATAATATTGCCGCAGATACAATCTATGAAGATATTTTGGCATAACTGCTCCATTAATTGGCCGTTTAAACCTGTCAATCATTTAAATGCTCATCATATCGTTTATTCGCCGAATAATTCATTTAAGTGTGGCTGTGATGTTTTGGCGGTTGGACACAAGTGAATCACTATCGGGAAGAGAAATGCTTTTAATAATAATTTAACACAATATACCCAAGCCTTATCAATCCTTTTTGAAAGTCGTGCTTAGCTTTATCGCAATCAGAGACCGGAGGAATGCTTGAGTAGTTTCCTTTGTGTCATCGCGGAGTCCCCGATCGCTGATAGCGATATCGCTAATTTGTATCAAGAGTTTTTAGAAGAGGGCTTCTAATTGCATGCATGTTACACTCCCTAATCGCCGATAGCGATATCGCATTGGAGCAAAGAGAGGGGCCTTTTGTTACGATTGCTTACCTACCCGATATCCGATAGTTATTCGCGCTTGTCGCATAGGGGAAAACCAATGGGTATTTTGTTATGCATCCTTTGTTATTGCGATATGCGATCTTGCGATCGCTTTATCACAATAATAAAGAATTATTCATTTTTTATTATAAGACCGATTATATGTTGACTCAAAAGGTTTATAATGTTTTGTTTCTTTTCGGACCTTTTGAGGAATGATAAGTTGATACCAATTTTATCTAAAAGGGACCCATTTCATATTATAGCTTTGAAAGTAAAATTTTATGAAATGGGGGGTTGTTGTACAACATAACAATTGGCTATTCACTGGGAGAAACAATTATCTCTGAGAAATATTGAAATACTTAGACTTTCTTTATATAGAAATCTTATCAAAGAGGAAAATTCTAATATAACTAGGTATACATACATTCTGAATATAATAAGAGCTACTTTTGCTAATTTCTTCTCTTGTTAAAATTAAATACATTCTAAGTTTTAAATTGGCCTCTATTGGTTGATAATGATAAAACAAAAAACCTTTCCAACTTAGCCTTTTTATTTGACTCCTTTGTCATAGGTAGAGCCTCTGCTGCCAGCAAACATTTATAGTTTTGACAGGGGTACCTTTTAACCATTTGACTGTCCATTATCCCGTCCATCTCAGAGTATGATTAAAAGAATGAATTCAAAATATGCTTTCATATTTTGTATTTCTTTTTCTTTTCTATTATTTTGTAAGATAAAAATCCATTGCCCTGGTTTGGTGGATAGCTGTTTGACAATGCCATTCACTGGTTGTAATCTAATCGAACAAGCTGGCTCGTGATGAGACCCCTTGTCTTATGATTATAAGCCATTACCCTGTTTTGGTATGCAGTGTTGGTAATGTCGGTTAAGCTATTTCCCAATGATCATGGTAAGTAGGCTTGTGATAAGACCCCTTATCTTTTATATCAAATATTTTAGAATTACACTTTGAGTAATCATAGACTTGGATGAATGGGATGGACAATTTTCTCCTTAAGAGAGAATGGATGACATGGTAAGAGTTGAAGATACTAAGATTGAATTAGTTTCTTTTTTGATATTGATAACCTTTTTTGTGGCCAGTTTGAAAACATTAAAATGATTTATAGTACTTCTAAATCTTGAGAAGATTTCACAAAAAATGAAATGGGGTTTTTCAGAATGTGAATATACCTAATTTCCTAGAAATTGTCCCTTTTGATTAAGGCTTCTATATTTTAAAAGTAAATATCAAAACTACTTCTTTTGAGAAACTTTTTCAATATAGCAAAGGCCAATAGAAGATATCTTACAACTTTATTTCCTAATGGTCCTAAAAACTACAAATCCTACTGAAATTAAAGGAGAAGGGGTCACCTCCTCAATTGAAGAATTCCTTTAAGATGAGGCCATTAACAGGAAGAGAGTCCCTCTTTCCTGATAGATCTTGTAATATGAATGTCGAATGGCCTATCTTCTCATTGATCTGAAATGGTCCAAGCCACATCTTCTGGAACTTGGTATGTTTACCTTTATCCTCATGGGCTTTGTCCCATTTCAGAACTAGATCACCAACCTGCAACTGTTTCGAACTGGATGAAGTTAAATCAAACGATGACTTGATTATCTGCTGATGTTTTGCATGAGTAATTTTGGCCTTTTCTCTTTCTTCTTCTAATTTTAAGAGTTGATCATGTCTAAGTTGAATAGAAGAAGAGGGCATTTCTTCAATAAACTGAACTAGGGCTAGAGAATGAAGCACTAGATTGGTTGGTAGTACTGCTTCTTTCCCATATACAAGGTTGAATGGAGAAGTACCTATGGAAGCCTTCTGCGTTATTCTATCAGCCCATAGTGCGAATATTAAAGATTTGTGCCAGTTTTTATGATTCTGTTCAATAGTTCGCTTAATAATTTTGACTAGATTTTTATTGGTAGACTCTGCTAAACCATTACACTGGGGATAGTAATTTGCAGAATATTTCAATTTAAATCCTCTTTTAATAGTGAACTCAAACATGGAATTTCCAGAGAAATAAGACGCATTATCAAAAACAAGAGCATTTGGGACACCAAACCTGGTAATGATGAATTGATCTATAAACTCTATAATTCCTTCAGAGTTTGTTTTCTTTAACGGAATTGCTTCAACCCACTTGGTAAAGTAATCAGTAGTAGTAAGGATATACTTATGTTGTTTGGTGGACTATGGAGTTATTTCCCCAATGATATCTAATCCCCATTGTTCGAAAGGTTGATCAATGTTGACTGGTTGCAAAGGGAAAGCTGGTTTTCTTTGTCTTCCACTGGAGATTTGACAACTTCGGCATTTCCTTACATATTCGTGAGTATCTCTAAATAGGGTGGGCCAATAATATCCAGCATGAATGATTTTGTGGGCTGTTGTGTCAGCTCCAAAATCTCCTCCTGCTGGTCCATCATGTAGCTCCTGCAAAACCTTTTGTGCTTCAGGTTTTTCTAGGCATCTTAATAAAACTGAATCATAATTTTGCCTGAAAAGTACATCATCAATGATTATGAAGTTTTTTTCCTTTAATCTAATGGCCCATTTGTTTTTATAAGAAAGATTAGGCGGTGCATATCCATTTTTCAAATAAAAGATCAAGTCTGCATATTGAGATTCAGAATTAGTGATACTTATCTGGTCGATTTCTTCAATATGTTCTGTATCACCTAATTCTTGAATGTTGGATGCTCCTGCTAATAACCTGCAAAAACCTTGGCCTCTAACAATCTTTGTTGACTTGATTTCCAAGTCATATTCTTGAAGTGTTGTAACCTAATTTACCCTTTTATCACCTAATTCCCTTTGGATCAGTAATTTCCTTACTGCAGAAAAAGGGACTATAACTTTTGTATGGGCTTTTAAAAGGAAGGGTCTGTAATGTTTGACAGCTTTATACACAACAAAGGCTTGTTTTTCAACTTCGGAATAATTTAGTTCTGCACCCTGAAAATTTGAACTAAAAAATGAAATCGGTGCTTCCAAGTTGTGATCATTAATCTGAGTGAGTACAGCTGAATAAGATGAATCAGACGCGATAGTATACAATATGAAATGATTAGAAAAATCAGGAGTGTTTAAAGCGAGGTCATTAATTATTGATTGTTTGATTGAATCAAATGCTTCCTTTTCCGCAGATCCCCATCTAAACACTGAATTTTTCTTAATCATGGTTTGTAATGGTACAATGATGTGAGAAAAATCGGGAACAAATCTTTTGACAAAGCTAATTTGACCTAAAAATGACTGCATGGACTTTTTGTTATGAGGAAATGGGATTTCAGAAATCTCTTTAATCCTATCGGGATCAATATAAATACCATCTTTGGAAACGATAAAGCCCAAGAGCTTTCCTTGATTCAGAGAAAAGAAGGATTTTTTGGGATTGAGTGAAATACCGTACCTTCTACAGTGTTCAAAGATTTGATTCAAATCATGTAAATGGTTGGATCTCTTCTTGGAAAATACAGTAATGTCATCTAAACAGACAACTACTGTTTTGTTGATCAATCCTTTGAAGGCTCTATCCATTGCTCTTTGGAATGTAGCTCCTCCGTTAATAAGTCCAAAAGGCATTTTCTGATAGGCATAAGTTCCCCATTTTGTTTTGAATGTAGTTTTGAGTCTGTCATCAAGATGTACCAAAATTTGGTTATATCCTGAAAAACCATCTAAAAAGGACATTAGCTCAGAACCTGCTACTAAATGGAGTATCTGCTCCATGGTAGGTAATGGGAAATTATCTTTTTGGTTTTCCTTGTTCATATTTCTGAAATCTATACAAATATTGATGTCGCCATTTTTCTTCCTAACATGCACCATATTGGAAACCCCGTTTGAGTGCCAAACAGGAAAAATAATCTTAGCTTTCAAGAGTTTATTGAATTCTAATTTTATCTGACTCTCTAAGTTCAGATGTATTTTTCTCAACTTTTGTTGAACTGGTTTTTGTTCAGAAAGCATTGGAATGGTATGCTGGATGATTGATGTATCGTATGTTTTTAAGTCATCATATTCCAAGAAAAGACATGTTTATTTTTTCTTAATACTCTAATGAATGCTATCCTTTCTTCCACAGAAAGTCCTAGTCCTAAATTGATATTTTGAGGGTTCTACTCAGTACCGAGATTTATCAATTCAAATCTTAAGGTAGAACTTTGGAGTTTTGAATTGGTTACCTGTTAAAACCTATCTTTAATATCGTAGAGATCTTCAAGTTTAACCACAGGTTTTGGTATCGAGTTTTCCTCATGCTTTTCTTTCATCTGAAGATCATGATTGCTTTCATCAAGGATCTGACCATTGTAGGACTTGTTGGAAGTCAAGAAATGTAAGATGTCTTCATCATGATTGAACACTCGCCAATTGGTGACATTGTCAGAAATCGATGGTCTAAAAATCATTTCTACTGAAAATCTATCTGGCTATAATCTTCAAAAGGTAGGAGTTTAGAAGCAACATTGGCTAACAAGTCAGTTGCTGCATTCTGGGATCTAGGAATAGGTGAAATATTGAATGCTAAAAAATGAGATATAAGTTCCTGGACTAAAGACTAATAGTGCTTGAGGTGACTAGAGAGACAATGGATTGTATTTCGGACTTGTTTTATGACAATCTCTAAACCGCCAAACACTTTCAAATATTGAACTTTCAGGCCAATAGCTTTATATAGTCCTTGCACCAAGGCCTCATACTCAGCCATATTATTCGTGCATTCAAATTCTAACCTACATGAAAGCATTGTTTTTTCTCCCTCAGGGCTAACTAAAATACACCCTGCTCCTGATCCTTCACTAGATTTAGAACCGTCAAAATATAAAGACCAAAACAAAGAATTATCAACAATTTTATTTACAGTGTTCTCAGCAACATTAACACATCTTGATCTATCGGTTTGTGAAAAATTTTCGATTTGGGATGTGAAATTGTTTACTGAGAAAGGAGATGGTTGGGCAATATAATTGCCAAAGAATGATTCAGAAGAGTAATTCCCCAAAATATTATTGTTAAATGCTATTGGTTGATTCTCCTGTTCGAATTCTGTGACAGTATGGGTCATGTGTTTCTCCCGATTGATTTTTATTTGATTTGGCTTTCCCTTATAGGGTAGCCACATATGGGACCAACCGGTAGAAATATACCCATGGAGCTTCTCAGACCAATCCCTGCTCAAGATTAAACCATAAAACTCAGGTATATCAGCAATTAAGAGATCAATTCTTTGAACTACTTGTGGATCAGCCGATAACCTGATAGTCACAGAGTTTATTTCCCCTAAGACCTAGACTTTGGTTCTATCTAACTGCAAAATGTGAATTGAAGACTTTTGGGGTTCTATGTTCAGTTTAGAACAAACTGAAGTTGGCATTATATTAGAGGATGCCCCTAAGTCAATCAAATAGTTGTGTAGATTTCGATTATAGATTTCGTAGGTTAAGAGGAAAGGGGGGGTATGGGAATTTGATCTGTCTCCAATTAGAATTGTATCAGTAGCCTCAACTCTACTAGAAGGTGGTTGTCCTGAATCATTTGCAGCTTTAGCACTAGGAAGAGGTGAAGAAGGAACAACATTTAGTTCCTTAAGAAGCAATTTTTGCTGATGTTTTAATTTGCTAAGTTCAAACATGGTGATGTTTGCCTTAGTTTTCTTCATATCATCAACAATATTGTAATCCATTGAATCCGACACTACCAATGTCTTGGATGTTGAATGTATATTTGAGGATGATGGTTGGTTTTGAGGCACTGTTGCAGCCGGCTTCTTGTGGGTACCTTTTCCTTTATAGTAGTAGTACCTGCACTCCTTTTCTTTGAACTTGCCTAGACAAGTTCAGGGGCACTTTTACTCCTAGTAGTCACAGGAAAAGCTTCTTGTTCATTTTCTGTATCGGGGTTAGGCAATATGAAGTCCCACATTCCATGGCATTCAACAACTTCCCCTTCTTCGAATTCATCAGATGGTGAAATTGTTTCATCTTCTTCTTCGTCTTCAGGGTCTGAATCTACATTAGATATAACATTTGGTGGTTTTGACTCAGGTTTCTTAAAATTCCTATATGGTTTCTTTATTGAAGTTTCTGCTACTTTCTTTTTAATTTCAACCATTTCATTTGAAATTGTTTTGAGGACCTTTTGTAGACCCTCCATATCGTATGGATCTTTGGGGGTTTTCTTCTTTGAATCATCCTTGAAAGAAACTCTTTTGGATTTCCTATCTTTGAGAGTAGCTTTCTTTTCCAAAGCGATAATACATTTTTCCACAGTGAGGGCTTCTTTCATGTTTTCAGCCAAAGTTGGTTTCCCAGCCCTATCTATAAAAATGGCTATATTTGAAGGTAAGGCTGTGATGTACCACTCGCTTTTGATTTTCTCACTCGGCTTGGAATTGGTAGGGATTTTATTCAAGATCTTATTGAATCGAGAGTTAAACTCCTTAATTGGTTCTCTAGATTCAATCCTTAGATTTCAAAGATCATTAATCAGTGTCACCAAGGATCTATCATCGCCATATTTGGTAAGAAACTTCTCTTGAAAGATGTTCCAACTGGTAATGGATCCAGATGGCAAGGAAAAATACCAAGACCCAGCTGATCCTTGTAAAGTGTAGGGGAAAAGCCTAACTACAACATCTTCTTCTGTTACTCCTTTTAGATTAACTGACAACATGAAATTAAGAAAAATCCCTGTTGATGACATCATTTGTGATGTCGAATTTGGCATTAAGAACCTTCTGGATAGGATTAAAGACACAATTAGGCAAGATTGTGCTGTGGCCCTAAGGAGGGCTAAGCCTCCCCGTAGCAATATCAGCAAGACTGAGTTTGAGGCTTTGAAGGCCTTGAACAGGAATCGGGAAATCGTGGTCTTGAAAGCTGATAAAGGTGGGGCTGCCGTCATTATGGATAGGAGTGATTACAGAAATAAGATGCTCGATCATCTATGTAATAGTGGAAGTTACAAGAAGCTTTTGAAGAATCCCCTTAAGAAGGTATCCAGAGCAGTCACTCTTGCAATAAAATCTTGCAATTCCACTATTCCTCTATCCCAGAAGCTTATTGAGGGAAACCCCATTGCTCCTAGGATTTATGGCCTTCCGAAGGTCCATAAGGAAGGGGTCCCCTTGAGACCCATTATCAACACCATAGGTGGTCCAACTTACCTCCTAGCCAAGTTCCTTGCCGCTAAATTGAGGCCCTTGGTTGGTCATACTGAGTCCTTCGTCAAAGACTCAGCTTCCTTTATTGATGATCTAAAAAGGGTTAAGCTGGAGCCCGAGGACATTCTGGTAAGTTTCGACGTGGTCTCTCTTTACACCTGTATTCCTATCAATGAGGCCATGAAGGTGATTTACAAGCTCACCGACCATGATACGGCGAAATTGGTTGAGTTGTGCCTTACCTCCACCTTTTTCAGCTTCGAAGGAGAATTCTATGAGTAGACTTGTGGGGTTGCCATGGGCTCCCCCTTGTCCCCGGTTGTCGCTAATCTATTTATGGAGGATTTTGAGTCTAAAGCTTTGGCCTCTTCTCGTCTCCTGCCAAAGCTTTGGAAAAGATTCGTTGATGACACTGGTGTTGTCTGGCCTCATGGTCCTGATGAGCTGGATCATTTCTTCAATCATCTTAATAACCAGTCTGCCGCCATAAAATTCACGATGGAAAAAGAAGACAATGGTTGTCTTCCGTTCTTGGATGTTCTCATTTCTAAGAAAGCGGATGGTTCTTTCTCTCATCAAGTGTTTAGGAAGAAGACGCATACTGAGAAATACTTGCATGCTTCTTCCCATCATTTCCTAGCTCAAAATATTGGTGTTCTAAGCACTCTTGCCACTCGTGTTGTTAGAATCTCTGATGAAGAGAGCTTGGAAAAGGAGAAAGCTCATCTCCTAGATGTCTTTGTGAAGAATGGTTACGATAGACACCTAGGTCAAAAGGCCTTCCTCAAGGCTAAGAAGGAGCCGTCAATCCGTAGGGATCCTAAGGATCGTGTCATGGGAGTTAACCTTCCTTATATCCAGGGGACCACGGATAGGATTGTGAGGATTCTGAGAAAGTTTGATGTGCCCGCAACCTTTAGACCTCTTGATACTATCTGTAGCTCCCTCAGATCTATAAAAGATCCTATTGACTCTAAAGACATGAAGGGCGTCTATGTCATCCCTTGTTCTTGCGGGATTCCATATATTGGTGAAACAGGTCGCTCTATCAATCAAAGGATTAGTGAGCATTCAGCGGACTTGAGGCATGAGAGGACCAAATCCTCAGCCCTTGCGGAACATGCCGAGAAGACGATGCATCATGTATGTGTCGAAGAGGCTCAAGTCATTGCTAGAGTTGCTCAGTTTCACCATCGCAAGTTTAGGGAGGCCCTAGAAATTGAAAAAAGGCCGAATAATCTTAATAGGGATGATGGCTGGAAGATCAGCAGCTGCTGGG
>APFE030435951.1:0-15100 GCA_000404065.3 Pinus taeda | reverse complement strand
ACTTCAAATTCTCCATAACTCGTCCAATTCCTTCTCATCCTCTAGCTGTTTGTTTCGCTGCTCCAAATATTTGATTACCCATTTTGCCATCAATA
Source organism: Pinus taeda (assembly GCA_000404065.3). Taxonomy (NCBI): domain Eukaryota; kingdom Viridiplantae; phylum Streptophyta; class Pinopsida; order Pinales; family Pinaceae; genus Pinus; species Pinus taeda. The sequence continues at coordinate 15,005 of APFE030435951.1, read as the reverse complement.
ATTGTGTCTACAGCGAATGGATCTCGGCACTTTGCTCTTGGATAATATCCTTGAGCTCTGTGCTAGGAGAATGAGCGCCGAGATCAATAACCGGGGCACCAAACACTCTCTCCTCAATCATGGGCTGCTTGCCCCTCTCTGCTACCTGTGCTGCTGTCGGCAACGAGGCCCCTTCCACCTGATGTGGAGATAACACTCGCTGCTCTGATGATGACGATGAGACCCCTTCCACCTGCTGTGGAGAAAATACTCGTCGAGCTGCTGCAAACAAGGTCCTATGACCTCTCTGATATGTACACTGTAGTGGGGAAAAAACATGTGTCGGCACCATAATCTTTGCCTGGCCTGATGGACCTCCCTCCTCATGAATGATTTGTGGCTCTGGCTGACCTCTCTGTGGCTCTGGCTGTGGCCGCGATGTCGCTGTAAAGACCTCATGAGAAATGAAGTCTGCCCATGAAATGCCCTGCTGCCTCAACTGATGGGAAACAATGAGTTGAATGAGACCATGATGGCACAGACTCCTATGCTGCTGGGCTGGGGTCCGCCTCTGAAATACGGATGACATCCTCTGAATGTCCTGGCAGAAGAAAACCGGGATGTTCATCATCCTCACCCTGGTAAAGTGCATCAACATGCGAATATGACAAGTGGAGACCAGTGAAAATCTTCCGTCACATGTAAAGTACTGCATGATAAGCTTCATGATTGAAGCATACTCCGCCCGGAGGAATCTAGAAGGAAAGATCCCTGACAAGTGGCTCACAAATGAGGGCCTGACATATGGCTCAAAAAAGATATAGTCCAGCAGTTTGCGCTTGGGCCAAACTTCCCCTACATTCGGTATCCCGGTAGCCTCTGAAATCATCTCTGGAGATAACACAAAATTCACCCCTGCAAGAGTGACCTACCCATCATGAAGGTGCAAAACAAATAAACGTGCCAAATCACTATGATGTTGAATGTGAGCAAGCCTCTCACAGAACTGAAAACATGACATGTACCGAAAATCGTTCATTGCCAAAGGACAAGCCTGCAATGCTGCCAAGGAAGTAGGTTCCTGTCTCCTATGATGACCACCCCTCTTAGGAACCCTCTGTTGTACCACCACCTCTGTAGCTGATGAATGGTCATCACTAGGCTCATAACTCTCGGTGTCTGACATGGTTTTGGAACCAGATGAGCAAGCTGAAAGGTAAATAGAACTGCTGCCTCTGCCTGCAAAATGCTGAGAAGTACGTTGTTTTCAAGGGGAAAAATCATAAGGGAACTGTTAGGGGAGGGATTTTTAATAAGGAATGGGAAATAAAAACATGGATTTTTAGGGAAAATTCACAAAATGTAACACATATCATCTTATCATTTTTAGGAAATCATTTGCAACGAAACCATGTATGATAGGGACCAAGGGAAAGAACATATGTTATGACAGGGGTATGGGACAACATTGTCCATTTGATTTTTGTCCTTTAATGAAGCAAACTCTGCTATCTGGACAGGATTCATATGCATTTAGTGACAAGGGAAAGAGGGCTTCATTTGTATTTTCATCAAAAGGAGATTTGACAACTTGAAAGGGAAAAAAAGGGAAAACGGAGTTTATTTTGGGCAGCACAGCAACATGATTTTATAGACCAAACACACAACAATATGTCCATTATGAATATATACACAGCTGCAATCTTTGATTTTTCTTTTTATAAATTTCATAACAACAGCTTGCCTCTTTTTTATACCCAATAATATCTCTGTTTTTCATATTTGGGTCATTTTGGCATTTTATTTTTATTTTTCCTTTCAATCAATTTTATATATATATATTTTTTTGTTCTTTTTGTTTTATTTTCTTGATGCAGGTCCATGTAATTTGCTTCCTGTGGGAAGGAGAAGGGCATTTTAGGGTTTGTGGGAACATGAAGGATATTAGGGTTTAGCGAAGAAATTTGGGAAGGGAAGGATTTTGAAGGAATATGGGATGGAAACTTTGTATTTCTTGCAAACGAAATAAATGAAATAATAAGATAAACATGTAACAACATTTGTGAATTTTAATTGCCAAGGGAACAAGGATGGGATAAGAGGGATTTTACCTTGAAAAACAAACAAAACCCTAGCAGATTTGCCTATATTGACAACATTTAAATTCACCATTTCTCTTGCAAATTTTTGAAGAAGAAAACCATGAGACATGTCATCATTCACTTATTCCTTGTTATCATAGATGAATTTGGAGCTTACCTGGTCGATTTAGCAATTTGGGAGGGCGATTTGGGTGATTAGGCACGTTTCTGGCAAACCCAGCTTGACTAGTCGCACCTCCCACTCAACTAGTCACACCCCTCTGACTCGTCGCTCCAGTTCAAAAATTACACTGTGGGAGCAGCTCTGACTAGTCGCACCTGCCCAACTAGTCGCACCTCCAACTTGACTAGTCGCTCCTCCAGAAATGACTAAAATCGCAGCAAAATCGCCTTTCTTTGCTTCTCTTTGTGTCTTGCAAGTTTGTCAATGTATAATGAGGCCATGAAGAGGGCTTTTTGGTCTTTATAGGTCCACATTTGAAAAAAAATTAAAACATCAAACCCACTTTCAAATGTTGCATGTTTTGACATTTAATTTTAACACTGTTTTTTAAGTTGCACTTTGCTTGAAATTGATTTTTTGAGTGTTTTCACTTGGTTCTTTTTGCAGGTTGATTCTCTGATGGATTCTGAGGAAGAAACAAGGGTTTTTGCCGGCATTCTGAAGATTTTTGAAAATTTTCCTTATTGTTGCCATTTTCACATGACCTTGGGTTTTAAAAACAGAGTTTTTAAAACCAAGGTAAAAATAAGTTGTAGCAGATGAAAACTATCAATAGAACATAATTACAAACCTCCTTCTGGCTTGCTGAAGACCATCAGACTTTTGACTCATGACCTGGCAATGATTTTGACTGAAACCCTAGACCTAGACTTGGAATTTCAAGACAAAAATGAAACAAGTGTGACACAAGTTTTTTTCAAATGGTATGACCTGATTCCAGCAAAGCCAAGAAGGGAACAAGACCAGCTCCTCCATCAGTGTTATGGCATGCCTAACGGGATGCAAAACTGATGCTGATGAGACACCTACATATGCATATGCAAAGAGCTGTTTGATCACCGATGGAGGGCTCAAGACCGACACTAACACCTCCAATGTGAACAACCAAGTTTGTGTTGCTCCCATTCATGTGCTCCTTATAAAAATAACTTGAGGGGTGATCTTGAATCCCATCACCATCACAACTATTTGGAGTTGAAATACTGCACATGAACTTCACATTTGTATTATCAAATCTCTTTGTATCCACCCTGTTTCCCCATGTGTTCGAACATTTGGATTCCTCAAAAGAATAGTTTGTGTTAATATCTGTGAAGATGTCACCTTCCAGTTTTTTCCTAGTTTCGTCTTTTACAGGACTTCTGTTATGACTACTAGGTTTTCTATCTTCTGTGACAATTCTATATGGAAGGACAACAGCTTCAGCAAAAGAACTATGTGCATTCCAATCTGACTTCTCAACACCTACCTTGCCTTTAATGACATATTTATGTGTCACCAAAATTATCCAGAATATCTGTCCCTCTTGTACTTCTTTCCTTTCGATATCAATAGTTTTATTTAAACAAGCTACAGGCCATCTAGGCACATTGAAACTAATTGCCTTCTTCAAGTAAAAATGAACATAATATGTTACCAAAGAAAGCTTACGTTTAGAAACAAATCCATCAATGACTCTTGCACATGAAAGTGGTTGAACATAATCCATTGTATCTAGTGAACAACAAAGCCCAAAAAAACCTTCAACCACAACACAGAAGTCTGTCACCTGTAGAATGCTAACAAGGACAACACCAAGGTCCTTGCTTGAAATGATACGACGATCAAAATGCCCACTAGCATCTTTATTCGCACCAAGTTCCATCCCACATGCTTTCTTGGTAGCATGTTTTTCCACAGCATATGTTAATTCTCTAGCATCTTCTGTAAGTGTATCTCTTTTATTTTTCCATATCATAGAAGACCGATCTATCCACATCGATTCAATTTGCCTACAAAAGTTATTTATTAGAGCAATCAATTGTAATACAGTTCCAGCAGGTTCACCCACAGGGCAACTGCAGTTATGATTAAAGAATTCCTTCAATACATCCTGATGTGAAGAATGAAAAGAAGAGCACCAAGAACGGACATATTTTTGCACCATACCTTCACGCTGGCAAAACCATGAAATTTATGCCTGAAGCATGCAGTTACAAGTAACACCTAAAATCCAGCTGTAAAGAAAGACACTCTATATATTTGCTTAAGATACTCCCTGCATAAGGCCTGGCATTAAACAAGGGCATATGAGGCTATGAATATTTGATCAAGATCTGGACCTGCAACATCAATTTTCCAGCATCAATTTTCTAGAAGAATTCTCTTTCCCACACGACCCCTCTTTAACTTCATCCAACATACTTGCGAGTTGAAGTCGTTGATAGTAAACTGGACCAATGAATATTTCACAAGTAAGCTTTGTACCAAGAGTGCCACTGTAGAGAACCTTTGTGCCATGATAGTTGAAACCATATGAAGATAAAACCTGACCAAATTCATCAACAGTAGAGTCTGATGTATGCTTTGTTTTCTTTGTGCTTTTACAGAGGTAGGAGCTTGAAGTCGCTGCCAGTTGAAGAGCTGGAGAACAAATTACATAATTTAAAAAGCACATTTAAATGATTTCTTCTTCAAAACCCTGTTTTGAAGAAGAATCAATCTCTGACATGAGACAGAGTCTAACATTGGCTCCACTTGGGATGGCAGCTGCCGCTCCATGGAGGTGCCAAGAACCGCAGAACTTTGGGAGAGCAGACAGTGCCTCCACCCATTGGGCAATGGAGTCGTCATCAATACAACTGAAACTGAACTCAAACTGAAAATAACTTAACAATCTTCAAGCAAACTAAAACAAGATGTTGCCCTTATGGCTGCTTATTTATTTACAAAACTACCCTACCTTGTACAAACACTAGATCAGCTAATCCTAAAATGTCAAATTAGCCATTCAAGTAAACCTGAAAATGAAGCCGCTTGAGAATGCTGCCACGAGGTCACAGATGTAGTAGCCGGCAGCCCTTCATGTACGTAATGAAACTGATCACGGAAAATACAGCCTGATCTGTCAATCAAACTGAAAAACACATCCATATATGCCGCAATAGGATCACGGAAGACCGACTCTGTTGGCTACCCCAACTCTGCAACGCATATCTCCAGCTGCACATTGTCAATTTAAACCTCTATAGGCAAGTCTATGACTTTTTGTTTTGATGGAGGAAGGATTTCCAAGAACTTTTTAGGGTCTTGGAAATCGTATGACTGAATCTGCTCGTCTAACCATTGAATCTCGTCTTCAATCCTTTCAACAATTAACTCATAGCCACTAGTTTTGAAGACCTTTAAAGATTTGAAGCATTGAAACAAGGCACTGAAAACATCTTCATCAAATTCGGTATTTGCTAACAAATTTCTTATTTATTCTACAGCTTCACACACGACAGGGTCTGCCACATACCCTTCCATTGCATGAATGGATCAGCAAGCACTGGAGTGTCTGGATCGAATTGGAGTCGCCAGGTGAATGGTTCAGCCTGCAAATAAATCTGACTGCTGTCCACCATCAGCATCAGATCTGCACCTTGATTGCATGTACTGGGACGAGACAATCAACAAGTCGAATGTTCTCCCCGGTATGGTCGCCAGTATGTTAACCTTTGAAATTTCACCTCAGGTTGAGAAAGGCAAATCTCAAAGCTACATCAAACCATTCAGCCTCGTAGCTAGCCCTATGGGGCAGGAGAAGGCTCTCTCCGGTCTCTCTCGGAAAATCTTCAATTAGGGAGATGACCAACAAGGTAACACTGATATTAGGCTATTAAATTGATTAGAAAGATTTGATTTTGGGTTTTTTAATTAAATAACGGGGTTTTCCTGGGCTGCATGGGAAAAATCACAGCTTGAAACAGGGAAATATAATGAACAACACACGTTATCGACTGAGGCAAGGTAGGCAAGAAATTTAGCATCAAATTGAGACTAAATGAGATGGCAAGACTGGTGAGGAGCTGACAAGGGCAAACAATAACTTTGAATCCTTGTCAAACAGATGAAAACATTGAACATGAACAAACTTATAGGCAGAGCATGGCAGGCATGAATTCTTACCTAAACACTTCATTTGTTCAGTTAGAAATGATCATGTAGTGAAATAAAACATAACATATTACATATGAAACAAGAGGAAAACATATGCTAAATTATCATACCACAGGAATCTCAGAAGTCAGAGCTGTGAAATTTTCATTAAAAATCCCTCTGTCAAAGACTGTACAATGGAGCTTCGTTCTCCTCCGGCACTCAGAATTTTCTACTCTCTTTTTCCTCTCTTTACAAATGAATTTTTAAATACATTAAATCAACCAAAAACAAAAACAACAGATCGACCCCCAAAACAGGGGCGCTGTTTCAACTAAAGCCATAAAAATAGAATAGAATTCTCCATCTGCTCTTAAAGATAGAGAAACAAGAAACAAGAGGCGCCTTGTTCCATCAAGCGCTTACACAGTTCAGAGCCGTCTTAATTCGGTCAACTGTACAGGATATGAGGCTGTTGACAATTGCAACCGATCCTAAAGATAGCTTTGCTGTTGGCACAGAGTCGACTAAAATCTGGAAAGTCACAGTCAACAACGAGCCACTGGAGATTTTGTCATTAATGACATCGCTACCCAAACTCGACTGTGTGCCATCAGGCAAAATAGCAAAACCCGATGGTAAAAGAGCCACGTAGTTGGGATCACCATCGTTGAGAACGACATTCATGGCCACTATATCAACGAGAGCGTAAATAACGTAAGACCCACATACATCAGTGCAGCTCTCCTGGAGAATAAGCATGTTACCCTGATTTGATTTCAAGTTGTTGACACGCAAACAAACCTATGAATGCCACTTCGCAAAATGCGCCCCGAATCTGGAAATGCGTTGGCCATTTTAATAAAACAACCTTTAAACTAACATTCTGCTGATGGCTTGACATATGGAGCGCAGATCCTCATAGGATCAGGATTGAAATCTTAAATCAAATTGCATTCTTTGGCTATGATAGATAGCACAAAATCCTCCATTCGCTATTAAAGATAGAAAGCCTTCCATTATTCCAGCCTGAAAACCGAAATAGGCAAACGATCCTTGACTGCCACTTTGCAACCGCTCTCAAATTTCTGGAGATACGCTCTGCTGCTTTACAAAAATACAGGACAAACCGCCACATAATCAAATGCGCACATATCGCAATGACTGCCACCTAAGAAATGACCTCTGTATCGGTTGGAGTCTGTTTGCCAACAATAATGAAAGGTTTATTGGAGACATCGAAGAATGAAAGATTCCAGTTTACTAACACCAAAAATGCTTGAGGCTAACAAGAATGGAACATGGGACAGGCAGTAGCAATTTGAAAATCTTGCAAGTTATTTCTGGAGTCGTAGAATGTCTTCTTGAATCGCAGAATTTGCCTCCAATGTGAACGACCAAGTTTGTGTTGCTCCCATTCATGTGCTCCTTATGAAAATAACTTGAGGGGTGATCTTGAATCCCATCACCATCACAGCTGTTTGGAGTTGAAATACTGCACATGCACTTCACATTTGTATTATCAAATCTCTTTGTATCCACCTTGTTTCCCCATGTGTTTGAACATCTGGATTCCTCAAAAGAATAGTTTGTGTTAATATCTGTGAAGATGTCACCTTCCAGTTTTTTCCTAGTTTCGTCTTTTACAGGACTTCTGTTATGACTACTAGGTTTTCTATCTTCTGTGACAATTCTATAGGGAAGGACAACAACTTCAGCAAAAGAACTATGTGCATTCCAATCTGACTTCTCAACACCTACCTTGCCTTTAATGACATATTTATGTGTCACCAAAATTATCCAGAATATCTGTCCCTCTTGTACTTCTTGCCTTTCGATATCAATAGTTTTATTTAAACAAGCTACAGGCCATCTAGGCACATTGAAACTAATTACCTTCTTCAAGTAAAAATGAGCATAATATGTTACCGAAGAAAGCTTACGTTTAGAAACAAATCCATCAATGACTCTTGCACATGAAAGTGGTTGAACATAATCCATTGTATCTAGTGAACAGCAAAGCCCACAAAAACCTTCAACCACAACACTGAAGTCTGTCACCTGTAGAATGCTAACAAGGACAACACCAAGGTCCTTGCTTGAAATGATACGACGATCAAAATGCCCACTAGCATCTTTATTTGCACCAACTTCCATCCCACATGCTTTCTTGGTGGCATGTTTTTCCACAGCATATGTTAATTCTCTGGCATCTTCTGTAAGTGTATCTCTTTTATTTTTCCATATCATAGAAGACCGATCTATCCACATTGATTCAATTTGCCTACAAAAGTTATTTATTAGAGCAATCAATTGTAATACAGTTCCAGCAGGTTCACCCACAGGGCAACTGCTGTTATGATTAAAGAATTCCTTCAATACATCTCGATGTGAAGAATGAAAAGAAGAGCACCAAGAACGAACATATTTTTGCACCATACCTTCACGCTGGCAAAACCATGAAATTTATGCCTGAAGCATGCAGTTACAAGTAACACCCAAAATCCAGCTGTAAAGAAAGACACTCTATATATCTGCTTAAGATACTCCCTGCATAAGGCCTGGCATTAAACAAGGGTATATGAGGCTATGAATATTTGATCAAGATCTGGACCTGCAACATCAATTTTCCAGCATCAATTTTCTAGAAGAATTCTCTTTCCCACGCGACCCCTCTTTAACTTAATCCAACACACTTGCAAGTTGAAGTCGTTGATAGTAAACTGGACCAATGAATATTTCACAAGTAAGCTCTGTACCAAGGGTGCCACTGTAGAGAACCTCTGTGCCATGATAGTTGAAACCATATGAAGATAAAACCTGACCAAATTCAACAACAGTAGATTCTGATGTATGCTTTGTTTTCTTTGTGCTTTTACAGAGGTAGGAGCTTGAAGTCGCTGCCAGTTGAAGAGCTGAAGAACAAATTACGTAATCTAAAAAGCACATTTAAATGGTTTCTTCTTCAAAACCCTGTTTTGAAGAAGAATCAATCTCTGACATGAGACGGAGTCTAACATCGGTTCCACTTGGGATGGCAGCTGCCACTCCATGGAGGTGCCAAGAACCGCAGAACTTTGGGAGAGCAGACAATGCCTCCACCCATTGGGCAATGGAGTCATCATCAACACAACTGAAACTGAACTCAAACTGAAAATAACTTAACAATCTTCAAGCAAACTAAAACAAGATGTTGCCCTTATGGCTGCTTATTTATTTACAAAACTACCCTACCTTGTACAAACACTAGATCAGGTAATCCTAAAATGCCAAATTAGCCATTCAAGTAAACCTGAAAATGAAAACGCTTGAGAATGCTGCCACGAGGTCACAGATGTAGTAGCTGGCAGCCCTTCATGTATGTAATGAAACTGATCACGGAAAAGACAGCCTGATCTGTCAATCAAACTGAAAAACACATCCATATATGCCGCAATAGGATCACGGAAGACCGACTCTGTTGGCTGCCCCACCTCTGCAACGCATATCTCCAGCTGCACATTGTCAATGTAAACCTCTATAGGCAAGTCTATGACTTTTTGTTTTGATGGAGGAAGGATTCCCAAGAACTTTTTAGGGTCTTGGAAATCGTATGACTGAATCTGCTCGTCTAACCATTGAATCTTGTCTTCAATCCTTTCAACAATTAACTCATAGCCACTAGTTTTGAAGACCTTTAAAGATTTGAAGCATTGAAACAAGGCACTGAAAACATCTTCATCAAATTCAGTATTTGCTAACAAATTTCTTATTTATTCTACAGCTTCACACACGGCAGGGTCTGCCACATACCCTTCCATTGCATGAATGGATCAGCAAGCACTGGAGTGTCTGGATCGAATTGGAGTCGCCAGGTGAATGGTTCAGCCTGCAAATAAATCTGACTGTTGTCCACCATCAGCATCAGATCTGCACCTTGATTGCATGTACTGGGACGAGACAATCAACAAGTCGAATGTTCTCCCCAGTATGGTTGCCAGTATGTTAGCGTTTGAAATTTCACCTCAGGCTGAGAAAGGCAAATCTCAAAGCTACATCAAACCATTCAACCTCGTAGCTAGCCCTACGGGGCAGGAGAAGGCTCTCTCTGGTCTCTCTCGGAAAATCTTCAATTAGGGAGATGACCAACAAGGTAACACTGATATTAGGCTAGTAAATTGATTAGAAAGATTTGATTTGGGGTTTTTTAAATAAATAACGGGGTTTTTCTGGGCTGCATGGGAAAAATCACAGCTTGAAACAGGGAAATATAATGAACAACACAGGTTATCGACTGAGGCAAGGTAGGCAAGAAATTTAGCATCAAATTGAGACTAAATGAGATGGCAAGACTGGTGAGGAGCTGACAAGGGCAAACAATAACTTTGAATCCTTGTCAAACAGATGAAAACATTGAACATGAACAAACTTATAGGCAGAGCATGGCAGGCATGAATTATTACCTAAACACTTCATTTGTTCAGTTAGAAATGATCATGTAGTGAAATAAAACATAACAGATTACATATGAAACAAGAGGAAAACATATGCTAAATTATCATACCACAGGAATCTCAGAAGTCAGAGCTGTGAAATTTTCATTAAAAATCCCTTTGTCAAAGACTGTACAATGGAGCTCCGTTCTCCTCCAGCACTCAGAATTTTCTACTCTCTTTTTCCTCTCTTTACAAATGAATTTTTGAATACATTAAATCAACCAAAAACAAAAACAACAGATCGACCCCCAAAACAGGGGCGTTGTTTCAACTAAAGCCATAAAAATAGAATAGAATTCTCTATCTGCTCTCAAAGATAGAGAAACAAGAAACAAGAGGCGCCTTGTTCCATCAAGCGCTTTCACAGTTCAGAGCCGTCTTAATTCAGTCAACTGTACAGGATATGACGTTGTTGACAGTTGCAACCGATCCTAAAGATAGCTTTGCTGTTGGCACAAAGTCGACTAAAATCTGGAAAGTCACAGTCAACAATGAGCCACTAGAGATTTTGTCATTAATGACATCGCTACCCAAACTCGACTGTGTGCCATCAGGCAAAATAGCAAAACTCGATGGTAAAAGAGCCACGTAGTTGGGATCACCATCGTTGAGAATGACATTCATGGCCACTATATCAACGGGAGCGTAAATAACGTAAGAGCCACATACATCAGTGCAGCTCTCCTGGAGAATAAGCATGTTACCCTGATTCGATTTCAAGTTGTTGACACGCAAACGAACCTATGAATGCCACTTCGCAAACTGCGCCCCGAATCTAGAAATGCATTGGCCATTTTAATAAAACAACCCTTAAACTAACATTCTGCTGATGGCTTGACATATGGAGCGCAGATCCTCATAGGATCAGGATTGAAATCTTAAATCAAATTGCATTCTTTGGCTATGATAGATAGCACAAAATCCTCCATTTGCTATTAAATATAGAAAGCCTTCCATTATTCCAGCCTGAAAACCGAAATAGGCAAACGATCCTTAACTGCCACTTTGCAACCGCTCTCAAATTTCTGGAGATACGCTCTGCTGCTTTACAAAAATACGGGACAAACCGCCACATAATCAAATGCGCGCATATCGCAATTACTGCCACCTAAGAAATGACCTCTGTATCGGTTGGAGTCTGTTTGCCAACAATAATGAAAGGTTTATTGGACACATCAAAGAATGAAAGGTTCCAGTTTACTAACACCAAAAATGCTTGAGGCTAACAAGAATGGAACATGGGACAGGCAGTAGCAATTTGAAAATCTTGCAATTTATTTCTGGAGTCGTAGAATGTCTTCTTGAATCGCAGAATTTGCCTCCAATGTGAACGACCAAGTTTGTGTTGCTCCCATTCATGTGCTCCTTATGAAAATAACTTGAGGGGTGAACTTGAATCCCATCACCCTCACAGCTGTTTGGAGTTGAAATACTGCACATGCACTTCACATTTGTATTATCAAATCTCTTTGTATCCACCCTGTTTCCCCATGTGTTCGAACATTTGGATTCCTCAAAAGAATAGTTTGTGTTAATATCTGTGAAGATGTCACCTTCCAGTTTTTTCCTAGTTTCGTCTTTTACAGGACTTCTATTATGACTACTAGGTTTTCTATCTTCTGTGACAATTCTATATGGAAGGACAACAGCTTCAGCAAAAGAACTATGTGCATTCCAATCTGACTTCTCAACACCTAGCTTGCCTTTAATGACATATATGTGTCACCAAATTATCCAGAATATCTGTCCCTCTTGTACTTCTTGCCTTTCGATATCAATAGTTTTATTTAAACAAGCTACAGGCCATCTAGGCACATTGAAACTAATTGCCTTCTTCAAGTAAAAATGAACATAATATGTTACCGAAGAAAGCTTACGTTTAGAAACAAATCCATCAATGACTCTTGCACATGAAAGTGGTTGAACATAATCCATTGTATCTAGTGAACAGCAAAGCCCACAAAAACCTTCAACCACAACACTGAAGTCTGTCACCTGTAGAATGCTAACAAGGACAACACCAAGGTCCTTGCTTGAAATGATACGATGATCAAAATTCCCACTAGCATCTTTATTCGCACCAAGTTCCATCCCACATGCTTTCTTGGTAGCATGTTTTTCCACAGCATATGTTAATTCTCTGGCATCTTCTGTAAGTGTATCTCTTTTATTTTTCCATATCATAGAAGACCGATCTATCCACATTGATTCAATTTGCCTACAAAAGTTATTTATTAGAGCAATCAATTGTAATACAGTTCCAGCAGGTTCACCCACAGGGCAACTGCAGTTATGATTAAAGAATTCCTTCAATACATCCCGATGTGAAGAATGAAAAGAAGAGCACCAAGAACGGACATATTTTTGCACCATACCTTCACGCTGGCAAAACCATGAAATTTATGCCTGAAGCATGCAGTTACAAGTAACACCCAAAATCCAGCTGTAAAGAAAGACACTCTATATATTTGCTTAAGATATTCCCTGCATAAGGCCTGGCATTAAACAAGGGTATATGAGGCTATGAATATTTGATCAAGATCTGGACCTGCAACATCAATTTTCCAGCATCAATTTTCTAGAAGAATTCTCTTTCCCACGCGACCCCTCTTTAACTTCATCCAACACACTTGCAAGTTGAAGTCGTTGATAGTAAACTGGACCAATGAATATTTCACAAGTAAGCTCTGTACCAAGGGTGCCACTGTAGAGAACCTCTGTGCCATGATAGTTGAAACCATATGAAGATAAAACCTGACCAATTTCATCAACAGTAGAGTCTGATGTATGCTTTGTTTTCTTTGTGCTTTTACAGAGGTAGGAGCTTGAAGTCGCTGCCAATTGAAGAGCTGAAGAACAAATTACATAATCTAAAAAGCACATTTAAATGATTTCTTCTTCAAAACCCTGTTTTGAAGAAGAATCAATCTCTGACATGAGACGGAGTCTAACACAAACAATACAACAGACTTAAAGATCTAGATGTTCAATTTTCCACCAATATAGGTGGAGGGAATCAGAATCAAGCAACACATAATCGAGGTCGAAGCCAAAGCAGAGGCAACAATTTTAACAGAGGAGGAAGAAATAATTTTCAAGGAAGAGGCAATTTTCAAGAACAAGGATATAATAATCAAGGAAGAGGACGATCTCAAAATCGAAGTCAAAGCAGAGGCAGAGGACAATCTTCAGGAAGAGGAAGAGACTTAAGTCAAATTGTGTGTCGACGATGTAACAAAGTTGGCCATTATGCTGGAGATTGTTGAACATCACTTAATAAAATTCCCAAGTTTCAGCAGCATTCAGCACAATCTGCAAATGACCAAGATGAAGATAGTTCAGAATATGTTTTTACTTCCTCCCCAGCATCACAAATTTCATCTCATCTTAGAAGTGACTATGAAGATGCCTAGATCTTGGATTTCGGGGCAACTCAGCACATGACTTGTCGACGTGATTTTTTCTGGAATTTTCAAGAATGCCAACTTAATTCAATTTTTCTTGCTGATGATACAAAACATACTCCTTATGGAAAAGGAGTAGTAAAAGTTTTTCTCCCTGACATTAGAGAAAAAATGATTTCCAATGTATGGTATGTACCCAGTTTCAAGAAAAATTTGCTCTCCTTAGTCACAATTCGACAAGCGGGACATCAGGTGATTATGGAAGATGGTTTAGTGAAGATTAATTCAATGAAACAGAACTTGAAAACAGTCATGACAGGTTATGAAGATGGAAAACTATTACGGATGAAAGGGACAGTTATTCCAAGGCATTCTGATTTTGCAGGGGCAGTGACAACAGGTATTTCACCTATCAGACTATGGCATGTAAGATATGGACATTTGAATTTTGAGAGTCTTTCTCAATTTCAGAAACAAGGAATGGTTAAAGGACTTCCCACATTCAAAAGGGAAAATGCAAAGTGTGAAGCTTGCATTTATGGCAAACAAAATCGAGAAAGTTTTCCAACAAGTTCATGGCGTGCAAACAGGCGGCTACAACTAGTTCACAATGATGTTTGTGGTCCACTACAAACTTCATTTGCTGGTTGCAAATATTTCTTACTATTCATTGATGATTTCAGCAGAATGACTTGGGTTTACTTTTTGAAGAAAAAGTTAGAAGCATTTGATAAGTTTAAAATTTTTCGCCAACTTGTTGAAAATGAAGTAAAAGAAAAGATAGGTACTCTCAGGACAGATAATGGGGAGAATTCACTTCAAATTAATTCAAAACTTATTGCAATGAAAATGGCATAAGACGACATCTCACTAATGTTTACACTCCACAGCAAAATGGAGTAGTCGAAAGAATGAATCACAC
>APFE030435949.1:148746-161811 GCA_000404065.3 Pinus taeda | reverse complement strand
TTAAAGAGGCAATGTGCCAAGCACCGGTCTTAGCTACACCAGACTTCACAAAAACCTTTATTGTGGAATGTGATGCTTTAGGAAATGGAATTGGTGCTATTGTAATGCAAGATGAAAGACCCATTGCTTTTGAAAGTCATCCAATCAAGGGAAAGTTTTTACACAAAGCTATTTATGAGAATGAAATGTTGGCAATACTCCATGCACTTAAGAAATGGCGACCCTAACTATTGGGAAGACATTTCAAGGTAAAATCAGATCATGATAGCCTTAAATACTTTTTAGAACAAAGGTTATCCTCTGAAGAGCAACAAAAGTGGGTCACAAAGATGTTGGGTTATGACTTTGAACTAATCTACAAAAAAGGGAAGCAAAATGTAGTGGTAGATGCACTCTCAAGAAAGGATGAGGATGTGGAAGCATTGTTGTGTGCCATTTCTATTATCCAACCAGATTGGATAAATGAAGCAAGGAGGAATGGAATAATGATGAAGAAGTGTGGGAACTTATTCGAAAGTTACAACAAGATTCTAGTACGTTGATACATTTAGCTGGCAAAATGATTCGTTCTGGTACAAAGATCGCTTATACCTCTGTAAGAATTCCCAGCTAAAACAAAAGATTCTTATGGAATTGCACACTTCTCCCTTAGGAGGGCACTCGGGATTTTTAAAAACTTACCATAGGATTAAGAAGGAATTTTTTTGGATGGCCTTAAATCAGATATTCAAAAGTTTGTGGCGGAATGTTTGGTTTGCCAGCAAAATAAAGTTGAAACAATTAAGATATCGGGTCTATTACAACCTTTATCCATTCCAAGCCAATGTTGGGAGGAGGTTTCAATGGATTTTATGACAGGTTTAACCAAGTCTGAGGGAAAGAGCGTCATCATGGTGATAGTTGACAGACTTACCAAGTATGCACACTTTTGTGCATTATCACATCCATTTAAAGCTAGTACAATTTCTACTGCATTTATGGAAACAATTCAAAAGCTACATGGAAACCTAAAGATTATTGTAAGTGACAGGGATCCTATTTTCACTGGAAATTGTTGGAGAGAATTATTTTCTTGTCTTGGTACTCAGTTAGCTCATAGTTCATCTTATCATCCTCAATCTGATGGGCAAACTGAGATAGTAAACAAATGTTTGGAAGGCTATCTTCGTTGCTTTGTATCTGATAAACAGACACAATGGGTCAAATGGTTTCCTCTGGCTGAATGGTGGTATAACACTTCCTTCCATATAGCAACAAAAATGACCCCATTTATGGCACTTTATGGGTACCAACCACCATCAATCACATCATATTTAAGAGAAAATTCTAAGGTTCAAGCAGTGGAACATCACATCGAACATCAACAACAAGTCCTCCAACACTTAAAGGATAACCTCGTGTTGGCACAAAATAGAATGAAACAACAGGCAGATCAACATCGCAGTGAAAGAAGTTTTGATGTAGGTGATTGGGTATTCTTAAGGCTACAACCATATAAGAAAATGTCCCTCAAGCAAGCTAAGAAGGATAATAAATTATGGTCCATACAAGGTATTACAAAAGATTGGTACTATGGCATACAAATTAGAGCTTCCTGCAGCTTCTCAATTGCACCTAGTTTTCCATGTTTCATGTTTAAAGAAGGTTATAGGCAATAAGCTACTAGTTCAAACAATTTTGCGAAAACTTGACAAGGAAGGAAAAATTATATTGCAACCAGAAGCAGTCACAGAAATAAGAACTCGACAGCTAAGAAATCAATCAATTTTAGAGTATCTTATCAAGTGGAAGAACTTATCTGCAGAAGATTCCACCTGTGAGGATGAGAATTTTATACAGAAGCATCCAAAACTACTCAAGCATTGAGGACAACACTTTTTTTGAAGGAGAGGGGCATGTTGGGTCCCCATAATACTAGTGATTGCCCCATTACTATTGTAGTTGTACCCCTTATTAATTTGTTGTGCCCTATTGTGCCTATTGTTATTTATGTTGCCCCATAAGGGCCACTATTTATTATTGTTGCCCTTACTTATTATTGTTATGTATGCTTGTTATTTATGACCCCTTAGATTCCTATATATAGAAAGGAGGTTTTTTCATTTGTATCATCCAAGAATTGTTCATTTATGTAATGTAAAGGAGGTTGCCCCTTCGAAGAGGCTGAATTCTAAGGCGTTGATCTATCTTTTCTATCTTTTCTTGAGCTGGTTTCATAACAGATACATATATAATGATAATCATATCAATATAAAAACATTGTGCATGACCATACCAACTATATACCATGACCCCATGCATGATAACCATAACCTTGACAACATCATATTTTACCCAAAGAGAGTGCAACTTGGTCTTATACCACCTTAACGCCTCCTCCCACATTTACCCACTTTCACTAGTTTTTCCAGAGTAAACATGAGTTTAGAGTCACTATGATAAGAATCAACCTCATATATGACCTTAAGGAAATGTATTTGACAACTTAATATGTTACTGACTTCCCTAAGGTGTTAGAGTACCTCCAGGAGCTACCCAAATCCTCGAGTTGTCCAACGCTTGAGATAACTATCTTTTTCATTGATCCGGGCTCTCAGTCGCTCCATTGAAAAGGCATCAAAGCGACTATGCCTTCAGTCACTCCTCAGGTCGGCTTCCTAGTGACTGTGGATTTTCCCAATCAGTTCTATGCCAATGACCCTGAATTCTAAGCTACTTTTTTCGAGGCTACGACTCAAGCCTCTGCCCAGAACTTAGTGAAACTTCTAGAAATGATAAATAACATAGAAACAAAGATTTTAATCCAAAAACTTGAACAAGGAATTGACCTAACCCCTCCCAACTAGGACATGAATTCCTTTAAACACATGGTAAACATGCAACCTACAGGTCATTAATGCATATATGAACATAGAGATCTAAAACTTATCTAAGGTTTAACAAGAAGGGCCAATTCCTTCTCACAATATCTTCCATAACACCAATTAGGTGATGCATTCATTAACCATAAATTCATTAATTAAAATGTGATAAGATCCATACTTAAATATGTCATGTAACCATGCTTATAACCAACATATAACTAGATAAATAATAGTAATATAACAACCATTAAATCTACATATAACACGTATAATTACTTATGATTTACAAGGGTAAAGATATATTATCATTCATTTTCAAAATACGACCAAGTCAGGGACTTCGATGTACTACCCAACCATAGATTGAGCTAAACCAAATATTTCTTTCAACCAATCACCCTTGTGCCATATTCCACGTATGAATGTGGAATCTCATGGAATAAACCAATCCATAAATAACCAATGGAATCCAAAGGTTAAAACAACTCCACCCTCACCATACCATGATCTCACTTAAATTGTCCCCAAGATCACAAAACCAAACCAAGATTGGATGCCTCAAAATTCCTTGACCACCCCTTGAGGAATTTTCTTGTCTCCACCCACCTGTTGAGGGATTCCCAGAGAAAACCATATCCACCACCAACCTTTGGGATTTTCCTGAGACCACCTCACTCGAATCCAAAACTTTCTGAGAATCTAGAGCTCAGCCAAGAAATGATACCATCACACCATGGCTATCAGGAAATTGCAAGGCTAAAACCACTGTTGAAACCCAAAAGAACCCGTGCCAATGACATCAACTAAACCAAATACACACATGCATATACCATGCATGCCAAAAATAGCTAGGAAATCATACATGCAACCTGTTACCTACAAGTATTCTAGTTGAAGCTACTTGACCTAACCTTTCCTTGCTTGATCCTTGCTTTCCTTGTCCTTCCTTTACTTGTCGTTTCCTACCTTTTCTTTCCTTTTCATTCCTTTTCTTGTTTTATTTCATTCTCCTCTTGGCGCTCTTCTCCTCTCTGAAACCATTTCCAAATTCAACTGAAAAAATGCCCCAAAATGATGCTTTGATGCATCTAATTGCTTCATTTACCCTTTATTTTCCTTCAATGTACTTCTCACATGTACCAATTACCTTTCACCTTCCTTTTCTCCTAATTTCCTTTATTTTCATAAATAAAATGCTAATAATTTTGTTTTTCATTTCAAATCTTTTGCCATTTCCTTTTCCATTTTCCCCTTATCCATAATAAACAAAAAGTGATGCCAACTAGGATGATTTTCCCAACATTAATCTTGGAATAAGTGTCCCATGAACTTGGTCTTATTTTTCCCTTATTAACTTTATTACATGAACTTTTAACCTAGGGCTATTACAATGCATTTACTTCCATGTGCAGGTGATCAGAATTGAAGTACCATTACACTCTCATCATCTATTGGAAAAATGCCTCCCACTATCCATCGTGTGAATTCAAAAGAAGTTTCAAAAGCAAGTGTTGAAGAAGTAGTGGAATTTGCAAAGCCTATGATCCCCATCCTTTCAGACACACGGTGCTTTATAGATAAACTTGTTGAAGTCTCATGGAAGGACATCAAAGACACATTCATGCAAAAAAGGTTCCCTCAAGATCTGCAAGACAGGGAATTTTACATCAACATCAAGCGATCCCAAATATATAAGATTACATGTAGTTTTCCAGTGATGCTTGTGCAGATGGCATTGAGTGGATCCTATCTCATATTGATGATATAAATTTGGTGCTACATAGTGAGAGTGGTGGTGAGCTTGCTACTTAATCTGGACATGACATGCATACTTATTACAGATGTTGAAACCCATAGAGTATTCCAACACCAAATTCTATACTAGATGGTCTGATCTCAGCACAAGTGATATTATCAAGTCTTGGTGTCAAGATCTTGTGACCTACTGACATCGAATGAGTGCACTTTACCTAACTAGAATGTTGATGAAGGTTTAACAATACCTTATTGTTATGTGTTGTAGGTTGCATGATTGGAAAAATGAAAAATTATTTGAAGAGAATTGGATATACATGCTCATCTTGGTTGTTTCACGAGGAAAAATCTTCAATTAGGTAGATATCATTTCCTTTGAATTGCAACGACATGTTGGATAGGACAAAAAAGTGTTGGAAGAAAATCAAGAACCAAAGTTTTACAAGTCAACTTATCTACTAGATGGGATCTATGCACGATATGAATTCCCAAGGATGAAATGGAACTAGACCCCAAATGAGAAATTCCAAATCCATATATGTTGTAGGGTGTTGTCAGAGATGATTTTTAGAGGGGTATATGACAAGATATCAAAACACTCCTTCACAATTCTCTTCTAGATGATTTATGATGTTGATCCTTCTTGCATGACCGATCAAGTGAAGGAGGCACCGCAAGACATCACATATTGTTTTTTTGCATTAGATAGTATATATATTAGATGCTTTGGATGCCAAAAATATCCCCATGTTATGCCACAATATGTGACTAACAAGGTATTCTCGTAAGAATTTGATTATCAGTTGAATAATGGATTGTCTGCAATGCTTCATATGAGGAAGAAGTCTCCTTGGCCCATCTTCCTTTTGAGAATTGGAATGTAAGAGTTGAAGAACCTCAAGGTAGAAAAAGATGAAATACAAGAGTTGAACCACTTGCACTTTGGAATTAGAAGCCTTCACAGGTATGGCCCCATAAAGGTGTGAAAAAAACATTGTGACAGGATATGATATGATTGGAGATATGTACCACTGACTATGAAAAATGATGAAAAGGTGAATAAATTTTACAATGCATTAAGGAAGACTCACACAGGAGATGAGGCAAGTACTTCCAGATTTCCACAAATACTAGATGTATATATGTAGGAGGAACCACAAGCAATGAATTCCCTAGAAACCATAATAACTCTTAGGAAAAGGATAAAGCGTGATCCAACAACAAAGAGTAGCAGAAAGTGGAAAATTCATCCTTTAAGGAAAAGTTATAATGAGGCTCAATAGGAAAATAAATAGCAATAATAGGAGGAGAAGAGGAAGAATGATGACCTTCTTAGAAATAAATAGGAGGAAGAAGAAGAAAGAAGAAGAATAGAAGAAGGGAAACAAAGACACTAACAAGAGGAGGAAGTTGCAGATAAGCTGGAAGAAGAATATGTGACTCAGGTGATAGAAACAGAGTTAGAGGAAGAATATTCCATTGATCCCCTTGATGATGAATGTTTTTCCCCATTAGAACCTCCTTTTATAGGTGACCATCTCCCATTTGATGAGATGGGAATCACCCCTCCACCAAAAGATACAGTTGTGGATGTGTGTAATGTTACTTTTGATTAGTTTAATAAAAGGATCATACAAGAACAACAAAGTTTCTTTTCAAGTGACCCTCATAATCCAATCTCTATATCCATGGAGAAGGTGATAAATGCAAACACTAGGAGGAACCCTTGGGAAATTATGGCAGCTAATGTTGCTTTTGCCATAACAACACAAGATAACTCAGAGTACCTTTTGAATGAGAATGCATGGTTGAGGAAAAATTTGGCTATAGTAAAGCAAGAAGTGGAGCATCTCACTACAAAAAATCACATATTATCTTCCAACAATCTCAAGATAGTAGAATGTTAGTTAGCTATACAAAAAGGGTTGGGATCAATGGAGGATATCGTGAAGTAGTTGTATAATGAACTGAATCTCTTACATTAAGTAGTGTCATCCATGTTTGGGATACAAAATAAATCTTAAGAAATATTGAAGGCCTTGGGGGTTGCAAACATAGATATAAATAAAATAAAATAATGAGGCACCAAATACACAAATATTCTGGAGAAGTTGGCCAGGAAGGAAAATATTTATATCGAGATGGAAAAAGTATAATTATGACTTCATATTCAAAACTACACCCATCTTGGAGAACAAGAATCCAACACTTTAGCTGCCTATAATCGATTACATAGTGTTTTGGAGTCTCTAACACAGAAACATGGGTTTCCTTAAGTGGGTCCACTTAGGGAGACAAAATATAAGGAAGCTACTATGCAAGAAGTAAAGCAATTTGTCAAGAAAATCAAGCAAGTATCAAACTAGAAAGGTATGGAGATTACTAAGAGTGTTATTCTACAACATGTGATTGTACCAACAAAAGTTCACATGAAACTATCATGGTTGTGGAACACTATGCAATATGGCTCCAAATTTTGTCAGAAGAATTGGAGGTTAAGATGTAGTTTGCGGTTGAGTTTCCAATCAGGATCAAAGTCAGAGCAACCAAGTTCAGAGCATGGCATTCATACATCACTAATGAGCTCCATGAAGAAGCAACTAATTTATCTGTTTGAAAGTATTTTGTATTATTAGGAGTTTTGTCTTATATAGCCAATTTCCTATATGTATTTTGTCTTTTGTAATAATTTTAGTGTAATGGAATCCAACAGACACATGTGGAATGTGAAATGATACATGTCGAATGTAAATGGTCATGTATAGAATGTGAAAGGTTATATGGAAGCCCATAGGTCATAGAAGTTGAAAAGTCATGAGGAAACTCAAAATTCATTTTCATTTATTATAAATAGGTCCTCATAACTCAAGTAAAGGGCCTAGATTCTTATAGTTTTTCCTTTTATTCTCTTGTGTTGCATAGGAGGTAAATCATTCTTTGGATAAGCAAGTTGAAGTTTCATGTTCCACTATTGGATATAGTGGTTTACCAATGTAACAATGTACATGGAACCTTTTATTAATAAATATAAACTCTTTGAGCCATCACCTCTTGATGCATGTATCATGAATGTAGTAAGACTATTTTTGATATGTTTGTGGTATATGTTGGTGTAATACATACTAAGATTAATGAACTATTTCATTGTTTAGATATGGATATTTTTTGAATATGTGTTCTTAAGCTTTTACGATTGTTGTTTATCTTGGGAACTAATTTGCAGATTAATCAACAAGTCTCTCTCCTCAGCTCATGGTTCTCTCTTACGATAGTACTATTACTTCCCTAATTAGAGGCTCATATCTCTCTACATCCGTGGAAGCTTCTTGTGCATTCTACATTCAGTGTTACACAAAGCTTACATTCTTGCTTCCCCAAAGAGGTGTTTATGATCTCTTGTGTAAGTGTGCAATCAAGGAGAATCTCTAAATATTTCACAATGGTGGTTAGGCCTTACAACCAGATGAGACTCCTACACCAAATGGTGTGAGGTATAATCGGGACCTCATCTTGGGGATATCCCCTGTATGTTGGTGGTGTCCAACATTGTCAACATTTTGGCACCAGAGGGAGGGGTCAGATGACAAGTCGAGCCCATAAAGTGTTTTAATATCTTACCTTAAATATATTCATCCTATATCATAATCTCGATGTATTTTTTGAACTCCTTAGATCTTTCAATCGCCACAAAATTTTTACATAACTTGTCACATCTAAAATTTGATGGCAAGGACACAATAACCATCCTTGAATACGTGATTTAGTTTGTTCAATTTTGTTTTCCAAGTGGTGTTTATTATGAGGATATTATTGTAAGGTTTTTTAACCTTACATTGCATGGTCATGCTAAGCAATGGTGTTACTCTTTACCTATTTCTTCTGGCTCTTCTTTTAAGAAATTGGTTAATGAACTTCATTATGTTTTCAACAAGTATGAATATCATGATGTTGTCATTAAAATAAATCAACTTAGAATGGAATCTAATGAATCTCTTGAGAACTTTGTTGACATATTTCTTCATCTTTGCTATGAATTTCTTGATGAGGATGTGGATTGGGAATTCTTGGATGAAATGTTTCGTTTCTTAGTCTGGATTTCAAGAAAATATTCTAAATCATATTCATAATGTAGTCTTGTTCAAGAAGAGTTGCAATTCCTTGAAGAGGAATTTAATATCACTTTTGTTCATGGTCCCCCTCCTTTTTATGTTCTGTGTGTTGAGTCTTTTTAGATCAAAAATTCGAAGCAATTTGCTGATGACAAATTTACTTTTCTTTCATCTCTTTCCCGAGGTGATGATTTTTCTGATCCTATCAACCAATCATCCTTGAATATTGATAATTCCCTTGTCGATATTGGACCCGTTAATAAAATTGAATCCTTGGTCAATCATTATCCTGATCATCTCATCTCTTACGAGTTGCGCGGTGATTATTTCCCAAGTTTTATGGATGAATATTTGTTCCCACAAGAAGACTAGGATTTTGTAGAATTTTCAAATGGAGCATTAGAGAAATTTTGAGGTTTATAATGGGCCTCCTAAGGAATATTATGAAATAACATTGGAAATAATAAAATAAGATTTGATTACATAATCAAATTTTATAGGAAAAAGAAAAAACTAAACTTTTTCAACTTGTATTTTTAACTTATCTCCCTACGGGTTTACTCAAATTTTGACTAGATGCATAATTTAATTCCTCATCCAATCATTTGAGGAGTAGTACCCATGTTTCATACTTTATATGGAACCTTTTTAAAAAAATAATGATAAATACATGAAAAAATGTGATTGCAATCACATTTTTCATGTAAATCTCATTTTTCGTGTAGCAGGGTCCATAGAAAGTATGCAACATGGGTACTCCCACTCGAAATCTGAGTAAAAATGAAGGGAGATAAGTTAAAAATATGAATTGAAAAGTAGGTTTTTAATTTTTTTCCTACTCCAAAAATGGTGAATCCTCCCCCATGGTTAACATCATCATATTGAATCCTATTGGTTCTTATTAAGTTTATTTTGGTTGTACAGTTTTGTTTTGAGGCCCGTTTTTTACCTCAAAATTTCTCTAATGTCTGATACAATCATTGAAGATTTCATTTTAGGTATACCATCTTTTGTTCAATAGGATGACATGCTTAATATTGATGATTTTTGTTACAAGCTTGAAAATCTATCTCATGAACCTCAATTTCTCCATGAATCTTATGAGATGAAAAGCTTTGGTTTAGTCAATGAATGTTGTTTATACGAACAAATTATTGTGCTTTCTTAGTTTAACTTCCAATCTTTTCATAATTCAAATTCAAGTCACGACACTTTAGCTCATGCTAATGGTTATGTCAGGTTCCTACCACCCTAATGATACTCTTGAATTTGGTCATTTTATAATTTTCTCGCAAAATATTATCCTCAATATCTCGTGGGATGTGGATTCTTTCTTTTTACATGTCCAATTTTTAAACCCTCAAGATAGAAATATTAGTCCAACATTTAAATTCAAATTTTTGCATCCCTCTTCGTGAAAATATATGATTTGTAATGTGGAAACAAAGAGTGATATTAATGATTCCAAAAGGATGGAAAATGATGGAGAATTAAGGATTCAGAACTAGAGATTCAAGAATGATGGTGGATTATTCATGATATGATAGGGATTGTTGCATTGCCATTCTAATCTTCAAAGCTTTTGCTGTTGTAATGATTTCACAATTTGAGGATGAATAAATAAAAGGGTTGTTGTACATTCTTCTCATCTGAAGTAGCCCAGCAGCATCCACTGGCAGCTAATTTCCAGATTGAAGATTTGATCATTAAAAGTGTCAACTCAGAAATTCGCTGGAATAAGGAGTGACGGTTTTGCAGTTGAGATTCTGAGCAAATGGAGAAGAATCTGGAAAATCTTGAACATGGGTTTTGTCCAGAACGGACCCAATTAACTTAAGAAGAATGATTTGCCCAAATTCGGCTTGTACTGAAAGAAACGCATGGTTCTTTGAGCACGATTTTCTGAGATTTGCTGTTGCGGCCGTCCTCCAAATCTAAGCTGCAAAGCCAAATTCGTCTTGCTCTTGTTGAGAGATGAATGGAAATATATCTTCTTGTTGATTAATTGGTTGGAAATAATCCAATTTTGTAATAGAATCATGTTGTAATTATCTCTATTGTAACTGCTCTCTGCTCTCTCTCTATTTAAATGAAAACCAAGATCAGATAGGGAGGGGGAAAAGAATGGAAAAATGAGGGAGAATTAAGGATTCAGAACTAGAGATTCAAGAATGGTGGTGGATTATTCATGAAAGGATAGGGATTGTTGCATTGCCATTGTAATCTTCAAAGCTTTTGTTGTTGTAATGATTTCACAATTAGAGGATGAATAAATAAAAGGGTCGTTGTACATTCTTCTCATCTGAAGTAGCCCAGCAGCATCCGCTGGCAGCTAAGGGCCCAGCCTCTGGTGGAGTATGGTATTGTTGTATTATATCTTTCCAATTTCTGCCGTGTGATGGTTTGATTTAATTCCTATTTCTTTGAATCGTGTTGCCTTACAGTTTCATGTTTTTGCAGCGAGCTGTTATAATATTTTATGAAATTGTTTTATTGCACAAGTTGAGATTGAATCGTGTGGCTGTTCTTTTCCATCATAATATAGATTATTATCCTTCTCAACATATATTGTTATGTTTCTCATTTCAAATATAAAGCTTCGTTGTTCTATTTCAATTATGGTTTCATTCCATTTGTTGTTCTGTTTGATTGATATTCATTACAGATTGTTGTTCAATAGGATTGGTTATTCGATTCCTTTAATTCCAGTTTGCTGTCCATTTACTTTGCTGTTCATTTCTGTTGATTAATTGGAAGAGTTTGCTTTTAAAGAGTTTTCCTAGTTTACTTTCAATAGTAGCTTCAGTTCAATTTCGATTTCCTTTTAATTGCTTTAAAGCAGGACTGTCAACTGTAGAGAACATTGGTTATTACTTCCTCGTTCCCAGATTGATTTTCTTGTTCCAGTTTGATTTTCATTACATCAATTTCTAGAGGAATGAGTTATTGCTACTGTATCCTCGATTGATGGTTGTTTGAGTGAATGATTTAGTTTAGAACATTTCAGTTTCTTGTTGTTCCAATTGGATTTGTTTCCAGCTTTCATTTACTTTTGGATTTTAAGCACTATACTGCAAAACATTACTGTTGAGTAAATAACTACCTCAGACTGAGTACACTCTTGAAATAAAAATTCGTCCTTGGGTTGACAATTAATGTGAGGTAATTAGGAGTTACAAAGACACCTTTTTATCGCTCCACTTTTTGATGGTTACCTTGGAGTATCAAAGAAGGTATGTTTTGATGGTTATTTCAGTATCTTTTCATTAGAACTTATAAGCCTTTTTGCATTAGAAACTTAGACAATAATAAGGATTTGTAACGAAACACATGAGATTAATAGAGAACGCTGATAATTGTCATTCCTATGTGCAGGAGGGAGGAAAAACGGAAAGTGGCCATCCTAAAGGAAAAGATAAAGATGAATTAACTATTTTCCCTTCGAAGGGAGACCGCGTGCAAACCAGATCAAAATGGACCAACCCAGGAAAGGAAGCAGAGATACCGACTCGGAGCAGAAAAGGAAAGAAGTGACTAAGGATTAACGATTCTGCGAATCCCTCAGGATCTTAGATCCTGAGGGATCGTTGTTTTATCTATTTCTACATCTAGATATCTTCGTCATCATCCTTATATAAGGGATAGCGTTGTTGGCTAGAGAGGAGGACTTTTATGTAATTTCTTTTAAGAAAAATCAAGACTATGATCTTTATGTTCTGTTAAATACTTGAGTTACGATAATTCTACTTCATGCATTAATACAGACTTTGATACTCTTTTATCTTTGAGCTTGGATCAATCTTAAGTGGTGTACCCCTGGAGGCTAAGGGCCTGGCTCTGGAGGACACTTGCTCTTGTACCACTACGTGTGGTTTTTGTGTGGTTTGTTTATCGACGTGATCTGGTAATCTGTTGTGTTTTAATAACGTTTATATTACATGCTCTGTGATGTTTAACTCATTTAATGTTCCTGCAAACAAAAGCCTTGTATTGACACTGCATCATGTTACCAATCCTTTAAGTGTTGGTTAATCTCTACAGGATATTGTCATTCCATTACAGAGTTTTATGTGATTGTGCCTTAGCATTACAACATTCATCTTGAAGAGTCTGATTTCACATGATTATTGAATCCTTGAATGTTACTATTTTCATCTTGAGATGCAACTGTATGCTTTTATTTAGAGCAATAACAGAGTCAGATTAACCACGTTGTGTTTATGTGATTTTGGTATTATTCCATCTTGGATCCATAGGTAGTGTTGTTCCATAGTATGTGTACATCTTTAAAAGCGAAGGATTAATGTTTGGATTGGTGTGATTAAATAGAGTTACAA
>APFE030435949.1:114690-146896 GCA_000404065.3 Pinus taeda | reverse complement strand
GGAACAAATGAAAGAATCCTTTTTAAAAAAATATCAAGACTATTGCAGGTCTAGAGAACTAAAAGATGAAATATTTCAAATGATAGCTAGACCAAACAAAAAATTAGAAGAATATGTGGAATGTTTCCAGTATAATCTACAAAGATCTCCCTATGCATCAATCCCTTTGCCTGATAACGTGTTGAAAGCAGCATTAATAAGGGGCATGAAAGAGCAATGGATTGAAACATTAAACATTATGGGGAAAGGGGATATTTATTAGGAAAGTTTTGCTGACATAATTTATTTATGCATCAGGAGTTCGAGAGGCAGTACACGAATCAAACCAACAAAACATGATCGGTTTGCAAGAGAAAACAAAATCCCATCAGAAGGAGTAACGCATGTGGAAACTGGAAATTTATTTGAAAATTTTAAAACTGATATACTAGGAACACTGACGACACAATTGGATGTTTTGCAGGCCAAGCAGAAGCAAATGGAGGCAGAGCAGAATTTGGCAATCTTCTGCCCCAGATGCAGGAAGAAGCATAGCCATAAGGAGTGTCCACTAGATACAGTCCAGACATGCGCCATCTGTACAAGGGATCACTCTACAGAAAGTTGTCCCTCATTACCTGGACTCAAAGCGGTATATAAGGAAGTAGAAGAAGAACTAGAAGTAGTATATTTACTCAACCAGTGTTGTGAGTGGTAGTCGTGACAAACTGGTATGTTTTCAGACCCAGCTTCTCCTTTTCAGTATCCGCAGTACAATACTCAACAGTATAATACATGGCAAGGTCAGTTTCAGCCCCCATTTCCAAACTGGTCACCACAGTCATATCCTTTTGCGAACCCGTGGCTAAATTAGACAAGCCAATCTGGTTGGTCGAATCCTCCTTATCCCCCACCATACTGGCAAAACAACCCATACCCACCACAATGGACTCCCCCCACTTCACAAAGCTCAGTCTAGCAGACTAACTGGCAAAGACCAATGCACCAGCCAGTAGGAAATATTCCTCTCCCTCAACCTACACTGCCAGCTTTACAGCAAAATCCCCAATCTAATCTGAGACCTCAACTCCCAACCCAGCCCAATCCCAATCCAAATAACAGACCGGTCCAAGCTCTCCAAATTTTGGAAACACTAGAAGAAGGACCCGATCTGAGGGAGTGCAATAATCTTCAACTAAGATCTGGGATTATTATTCAAACTGAGGGAAATAAAATAGTTCAGATTGAAGATCAGTTACCTAGAGAACATATGTCACAAGAGGAGGATGTGAATAGACAACAAACTCATAATCAAGAAACCACATCCTCTCCCCCATTCACAAAATGATTAGTCATATCTCGACCTATACAACAACATAATTTTGACATTCTGGGAGAATTACAAAATTTGTACATAAAAATTCCATTCCTCCAGGCCATTCAAGACATCCCGATATACGCAAAAACCATTAAAGAATTGTGCATAAAAAGATGAAGGAGGAATATAATAAATAGAGTTCAAGTAGTCGTCACTTTATCTGACCTATTATCAGGAAAGGAAACATCCATTAAGTATGAAGACCCAGGAAACCCAATAGTAACTTTTCAAATTTATGGTCAAACCCTGCCCAATGCCTTAGTTGATCTTAGAGCTGAAATCAATATATTGACAACCGCTACTTGCCAAAAGCTAGGCATTACATTTGCAGAGCCCACCTCCACTCTGTTAGAATTGGATGATCGATCTATGGTTAGGCCGGAAGGCATACTACATGATGTCATGGTTTCGGTTGACTCCTGAGAATACCCAACTGATTTTCTGATAATAAATCCTAAAACCTAACTTGATGGACATCCATTGATCTTAGGAAGACCTTGGCTCGCTACCGCTGATGCCTATATCAGCTGTCGGCAAGGGAACATGATCATAACCAAAGGGGTGGATATCAAGAATTTAGTACTATATCCCCCAACGTAGCCAAGCATCACAATACTTAAAACTAATAGGCACCCTGTATCATATCTTACTGATAGCATTAGATCTCCATTAACTATACAAGAAGCACTTGAGTTCAAAGACCAAACAGAAGATGATGTCATCAGTAATTTCATTAGTCAAACTGAACTCACATCTCGTACCCAGTGTCATATGATAAAAGAAACATTTGATAACGAAGTAGAAGAGGAACCTCTGAAAGATACACATGATCACACAATCCCTGTCACTTCGGTTGCACATAGTAAAATTGTGGAAATTGAACGTAGAAAAACCTTAAACGTTAACGCCGACCTTGCACCCTAACAAGAAATAAAGCTCATCCATATCTTAAGGAAATATAAAGAAGCATTTGCATGGGATTACCCTGATATGAAAGGAATTGACCCTCATTTATGTACACACCACATCTACATAGAAAATGATGCAAGACCTGTAAGGCAGCGTCAGAGAAGACTAAATCTTCATCTAAAAGAAGTAGTAAAAGTTGAGCTTCAAAAAATTTTAGATGTTAACTTCATCTACCCTATCTCTGATAGTAAATGGGTCTCCCCGCTTATGGTGGTACCGAAAAAGAATGGGAAGTTGAGAATCTGCATGGACTACAGGGAGCTAAATAAGGCAACGCAAAAATATCACTTTCCTCTCCCATTCATCGACCAAGTATTGGACACTTTGGTAGGGAAGAAATTCTTTTCTTTCCTCGATGGCTTCAGTGGGTATAACCAAATACAAATTGCCCATGAAGATCAGGATAAAACTACTTTTACTTGTCCTTGGGGAACATTCGCCTACCGAGTTTTACCTTTTGGCTTATGCAATGCCCCTGCCACATTTCAAAGGGCTATCCTTAGCATTTTTGCAGATCTAATAAATGAAGGACTGGAAGTATATATGGATGAATTTACTCCATATGGAGATGAGTTTGATCTAGCATTGGACACTCTAGAAAAAGTCCTACAACGTTGCATAGCTACCAGGCTTTGTTTAAGTCATGAAAAATGTTATATGATGATGACGGAAGGACTTATTCTAGGACACTATATTTTAGCAGCTGGCATTCAGGTAGACCCAACCAAAATCCAAATACTTTTGCTTATTCCTACTCCTACTACTCAAACAGAGGTACGTAGCTTTCTTGGATTCTCTGGTTACTACAAAAGATTTATAGAACATTATTCACGTATTGCTGCACCCTTGTATGCGCTAATTGGTAATGTTGATTTTCTTTGGACAGAAAAATGTGAACGTGCCTTCAACGATCTGAAGAAGCTCGTATCTACAACTCCATTCCTTCAGGGACCGAATTGGGATTTGCCATTTCAGATATCATCTGATGCCTCAGACACAGCCATTGGAGCGGTCCTTGGACAGGAGGAGGATAGAAAACCATATGTAATTTATTACATTAGCAAAAATCTATCCCCTGCTGAATTAAATTATACTGTCACTAAAAAAGAATTTCTAGCTGTCATACATGCTGTCAATAAATTCAGACATTACATTACTGGATATCCTGTTATCTTGTACATAGATCATTCTGCTATAAAATATTTAGAAAACAAGCCTATCACAAATGGCAGAATAACTAAATGGCTGATTTTATTGCAGGAATTTGATATTACAATCAAGGATCGACCTGGGAAAGGAACCCGGTAGTTGATTTCCTCTCAAGAATGCAAAACCAGTTGATGTAGAAACAGTTGAAGATCAATTTCCAGATGATCATCTCTTTGTCGTTGTTGTTCAAACACCCTGGTATGTTGATGTTGCCAATTACTTAGCAGTAGGTAAGTTATCAAAGCATCTAACCGCTAATGAGCGAAAATAGATTGTTCAGTGAAGTATCAGATTTTCCTGGATTGGGGGCTATTTGTTTCACAAGGGGCATACCTGCAAATCAGGAGATGCGTGCGACAGGATGAAATTTTTGATATATTGAAAGCCTGCCATGACCAACCATGTGGTGGACATTTTGCTGATCGCTGGACTGCACATAAAGTATTACACACAGGGTATTATTGGCCCACAATTTTCAAAGATGCAAAGAAATTTGTCCAAGCATGTGACAATTGCCAGAGAGCGGGATGCCCTAGTCAGTCGGATGAGATGCCTTTGAAACCACAGCTAGTCATTGAACCATTTGAGCGTTGGGCTCTTGATTTCATAGGACCAATCAACCTACCATCAAACCAGAAAACATACATTTTGGTGGCAACAGAATACGTCACCAAGTGGGTTGAAGTAGAGGCCTTGCCCAAAGCTACAGAAGAATATGTCATACAGTTCCTGCTCCATCTATTTGTACGCTATGGCCTCCCTAGAGAGATAATTATAGATGGAGGGCCACAGTTTGTTGGGAACAGAATAGCTGCAACACTCAACAACTATCATGTCCAGCATAAAATTACCACCCCATATCACCCACAGGCAGATGGGCAAGTAGAAAGCAGTAATAAGATAATAGAAACAATTCTAACAAAAACAGTTGCATCACATAGACGCAATTGGGCTGCCAGACTACTCGAAGCACTGTGGGCCTATAGAACAACATGGAGAAGCACCACTGGTCACTCACCTTACCAGCTAATGTTTGGAAAACAACCTATTTTTCCTATAGAATTCGAAATCCAGACATTAGGAACAACACAAGAAGTTGGTTTAGACTTAACTGAGGCACAGACTAATCGACTACAACAGATCACTGAGATGGATGAAATTAGGCTCTCTGCACTTCAACACACTAACCTGATATAGTAGCAGAGAGCTAAATGGCATGACGCTCTAATTAAAAATAGATTCTTCCATGAAGGAGACTGGACTCTTTTATATGACTCCAGGTTTCAGGACTTCCCCGGGAAACTCCAGACTCATAGGCTGGGACCATATGAAATCCAGAAAGTACATGATAATGGTACCCTTACCCTGATTACTATTGATGGTTCTGGATATACCTTTAATGCAAATGGCCATCGAGTCCATCTCTAGCGCAAACCACTTACTCGGGAGTCCTTCTGCCAACAGCTACGCCAAGATTCAGATATGAAGATCTTAGGGGAGGAAGACAAGTCTTCCTCACCTGTAACTCACTAAGAAATTTACTTTCCCTTACAATTTGTACATAACTTCTTGAATTATTTTTGTACATATCTTTGCAACAGGTTTTGTTACTTCTGCTGTTCCTTTTTTTCAGAATGAACAACACTTGTGATTTTTGCTGTTCCTTTTCCAAAAGGGACAACACTTTCGCTTTCAGCTATTCCTTTTCCAAAAAGGAACAACACTTGTGTGTTTTTGTTGTTCCTTTTTCAAAAGGAACAACACTTGTATTTTTGTTGTTCATTTTCCAAAAGGGACAACACTTTTTGTTTTCTGCTGTTCATTTTCCAAAAGGGACAGCACTTGTGTGTTTTTCTTGTTCCTTTTTCAAAAGGAACAACACTTGTGTTCTTGTTGTTCCTTTTCCAAAAGGGACAACACTTTTTGCTTTCTGTTCCTTTTCCAAAAGGAACAGCACTTGTGTGTTTTGCTGTTCCTTTTTCAAAAGGAACAACACTTGTGTGTTTATGGTGTTCCTTTTCCAAAGGAATGACACTTGTATATTTTTGTTGTTCCTTTTCCAAAAGGAACAACACTTTTTTTCTGCTGTTCCTTTTTCAAAGGAACGACACTTGTTTGATTTTGTTGTTCCTTTTCAAAAGGAACAAGCACTATTGATTTCCACTGTTCATTTCTCCAAATGGACAGCATTTGTGAACTATTGTTGTGCCCTTCCTCGAAAGGAACACTACTTATATGATTTTGCTCTCCTTGTGAAACAACTTGCTCCTTTTGCTATTCTGAATTAAGGATGCTTATTGCTAATGTTCTTTCAAGTCTTTTTGAATACGGCTAGGCACTTATGGGATGGAAACGAAAGCACGGCATACAGAAATCAGTAAATCATAAATCTCTATCTTTATAAGAGACCGCCATGAATTTGTGAAAGGACGTAGGGAAAGACATGCTTATTCATCATCTTTTGCTTCCATTGCTCTACTAATTCCGTTCTGATTGGTTATCTGTATCATTATGGTTCCCTTTTAATCCTCTCTGATTATCATTCAACAATAAGAGCAAAGGATCTATACCTTTCTATTGGGATATTAAGACTTCTTCCACCATTCCTACTCTTAAGGAGTGTTGAACCACCCTTTGTGTATAAACAGGAAAGGCTATTTATTAAAAACAAGAAGAAAAAAGAGGGAAGCAAAAAATGGTTTCTAAATTGTCAAATTGCAGGATAGGAAGTCTCATTACGAGCTGGCCTACCATGATCATCAGGATGGAAGGGAAGTGGCATTCCCACTATGGCCACCACACCTGGGAAATGGTCCAAAAGGTATATCAAACAAACAACCCTTGGAACAGGAGGTCTCATCACGAGCCGGCCTGTCCACTATTCACTCCTCCCTCGTGAATGGCATTATGACTAACTGGTCATCAAGCCAGCATAATGGCCTACATTTTGACATTACACAACACTTCCTGGCATACACAAAGGACTATGGTTCTAGGGGTGAAACAAACAACTCTGTCAAGGTTATGGACACCTGTCGGCAGCAGCGCATTGTTAATGGTATTGAAGTCGCATTTTTAAACCAATAGGTAAGAAGATTGCATCCTCTTGTTTCTTATGCCATGGTAATTAATTATATAATATTACCCAACCATATAACGCATGACTATATATTATCACTAATCATTACGGAACTAGTGACAGTGACCGCATGAGACTCTATTTACGGCAAATGTCTTATCCCCGAACTTCCATCAAATCACCGCAGTCTCTTACATATTAAAGCAATGTAACTTTATACCTCGATTTCAGTAATAGGATATTTTTGTAAGCATGGCATATTGCCATACACTGTTCCATAAAGACCTTGCGGCAGAACAGGCGCTGCTCCTTTATTTGATGGCGGGGACAGCCTATCACATTGCGGGGGGGAAGGGTAACCTCATCATTCCCCAGAGCACGTGTCAGTCCGTTATTTGAGAAATTGTGTACTCAAGCACAGCACGGCTCAACGGTATTATCTTTTTCTATTTTTGTTTTCTTCTGCATGAGTTGCTGTTCGAAGCCATTTCCACTGCATACGCTGTAGCATTAGAATTTGAATGAGTAATACACCCTCAGCTTCTCTGCGTTTCAACAAACAACTACCGTTCCTTTGAGAATTTGCAGTGAAACTATGGGAGGAAGGTCAGTTCATCGAGAACTGCAAGTGTTAATTGTTTCGGTTGCAGCCAGGAAAATCCTGAAAAAAGCAGGATGGTTGACCTATCTCAACCGCCTGAAGGAGTCCAATGAAACAGTAGCGATTGAATTTTTACAGAATTTGCAGGAAGACTGCTTCACAGTAAGAGGAAGACGAATAGTAGTCACCGATGACATAATAGCAGAAGTCTCGAGACTGCCAGCCACTGGACTATTATGGACAATACAGAAGGAAAGGCTGCAAAAGATTTTAGAAATATTTTAGGACGAGGGCCAGAGCTTGACAATTCGAGGAAAGGGGGTGCTTCCAACAACGCTAGGAGAGCCATGGGCGGAATTAGCAAAAGTCATCCAAAGCTACATCACCTGTGAAGGCAGAAAAGATGTGGTAAGACCACGACATCTTAAACTCCTAGCTGTTTTAAAACAAAATTGTTATGTGAATTTACCTGCATTGTTGAATTCACTACTTCATGACGTTGCACGAAGCATGAAAAGAGCACAGCACGTAGAGTCAGTCGTCAGCCACCATGGATTAATTCGGTTGATAGTTAAATATAGTCTCACCCAGCAGCAGAGCAACTGGGAAAAACTAATTACCATCATCAGTAGGGGGTCGGCCACATCCGGACGCCCAAAAAAATGAAAACAAGTTTCTAGCACACCCCAATGTTCAAAAAAACGGAAACAGGACACTTGCACAACGAAGCAACCTAAAAAACAATCTGAAAAATGGAAACATGACACAAGCACA
The DNA here is from genome assembly GCA_000404065.3 of Pinus taeda. Lineage (NCBI taxonomy): Eukaryota > Viridiplantae > Streptophyta > Pinopsida > Pinales > Pinaceae > Pinus > Pinus taeda. Next base: position 138,907 of record APFE030435949.1, on the reverse strand, counting down.
CCTAAACAGTTAGAAAAACGCCGAAAATCGGCACGGCTCGCATGGCTACGAGGGGGGTTGGAGAAGCCCTAGGAAGGCACGAGCCAGGCAATAGAAATCGAAGATGAGCAGTCTGTAGAGACAGAAACAGAAGAAGAAAATGATGAGGAAGCAGAGTAGCCTGCAAAAACAGAAACAGAAGAAGAAGATGACAAGGAAGCAGAGAACTCTACAGAGGCAGAAATAGAAGAAGAAGAAGAGGAGGCAGAGCAATCTACAGAAAGAGAAGAAGAAAAAGATGAGCAATCTGAAGAGGAAGGAGACGAGGGAAAAGAAGCCGAGCAGTCCGAGCAGGAGGAAGGAATGGAACAGCAGGAAGGTAGCCCATTACAAGACCCGTTAGGGGAAGATGAATTGGCCAAAATTTTGGCCAATATGGGAAAATATGTCCAACCCCTGAGTCCATCAAACCTCCATGCCGAAGAGAAACCCCAGGAGAAAGATGCACCCAAGGAATCACATGCAGAAGAGGCAGAAGTAGAAAATTTGTTCATTCATAATGAGAAGATATCAGAAAACGCTGAGCAGGAACAACCCGTTCCTAATCAGAAGGCACCAGAAGAAAGTCCAGAGGAAATAAGGGCAGAAGAAGAGTTAGCCCAAGAAATAACAGAGCCAATTAAGGTTCTTACCCCGGAACAGCCACCCCAGGGAGAAAATCAGGAAGCTAGCCACAGTCCAAACCGCAACGAACAGTCTGTTGTTCCTTTTGAAGAGATGATGGAAATAAGGGAATTATGAAAGGAACAGTAGAGATTGTTGAACATAATAGTCCAGCTTCACTAGCAGATTAGGGTTCTAAAGTCGAGGCAAAGGGTAAAAGGGACTTTAGGAAGAAAAGGTTTGTCCACACCAGTAAAATCCCTTAAGGGCAAGAGGTGGAGGACTAGAATCCATCCCACTGCTCAAAACCCTGACAAAAGCCAAGCTGTTGTTCCAAATGAAGTTGAAAAGTAGACTGTTGTTCCAATTGAAAAGGAACAACAGTGGGCTGGTGTTCATGTTAAAATTGAAACGGATGATAAGATGGTTCAGATGGAGGCACCAACTTCGGGAGTAATAAGGGTTCTAAACTCGAAGCAGCGCAATAAGAAAGTTCAAGTAAAGCTCTTGGCCTCCACAGCTACATGGAAAAAGGATTTGAAACTGATAACCCTTCACAAAAATTTGAAGCAGGCCCAGCAAGAAGCAGAAAAACTTAGGGAATAAATGGTCCCCCAAGAAAGATATGAAGAACTACAACAGCAGCTAAGGGACGTCGACTTATCTGAAAGCCAAGCTTTCGAAGGATGGCGAAGGGAACAAGAAAAATTTGCAAAGGTAACTCGTAGATTAGATGTAGTTATCAAACAAATGGATGCCTTGTGTTCTCTATACAATGGCGTCCTAGCATGTAGAGCCCCTGCCAAGAACTATGCCTTATTTCTAATGGAAAGATATTTACACTTGAAAATAAAGGCTATTAAAGTAGGCGCTCCCATACAAATTAACACTATAGATGATTTTATAAATTGCTGTAAACATTATGGGGTAAAAGTGCAAAGGTTATTGTGTGATTTTTACTTGCATAACCTTGTACTAGAACAAGAGACCGAACTGAACCATGGCCCTTTTGTTGGGGACATTCAATTGCAAGAATTTATCTCATTTGCAGTCAATCAAATTAAATGGCTTAAAGCCTACAACGCTTTTCAAAGACAAGAAAACGGATTAGATCTATGGGTAAGAGCTGAGCCTAGGGACCCAGAACAGTTATGGAGGAGACATAGAAATCTCATGAAAGCTCCAGGAGTGATTGAAGCATTAGGACCCATGCATGAAGCAATCATTCGGTAGGGACTTGAATACTTTTCCTCTATTAAAGACCCTGTCGTTGAAGTAGCTAAATTTCGATATCGAATATCTAATCCGAACATCCAGCTCAGAGAACTATTTAAGTATGAGAATTTTAAACTTGTTGCTAACTGATTCCCCTCTATGGCGAAATTGTTTTGAGGGCAGGGCCATCCTAGTTAGGATATCGGTTCCGGAGTCCAATCGTTTGGCATCCTGCACCTGGATACCAAGCCCTGTATGAGATGCCTAAGGGTCAGACAGGCCATTTCTTTGATCATTTAGTTTCACATCATGGTTGTAGGCCCTCACACGAGATTCCATCTCCAGCCTACTCACTCACTACTTTGCATGTCAACTACAATGTTTTCATAAGGCCATGAAAAAGGGTAAGCTGGGGGGTGTGTGGAGTATCAAAGAAGGTACGTTTTGATGGTTACTTCAGTATGTTTTCATTAGAACTTATAAGCTTTTTTGCATTAGAAACTTAGACAATAATAATGATTTATAACGAAACACGTGAGATTAATAGAGAACGTTGATAATTGTCATTCCTATGTGCAGGAGGGAGGAAAAACGAAAAGTGGCCATCCTAAAGGAAAAGACAGATGAATTAACTGTTGTCCCTTCGAAGGGAGACCACGTGCAAACCAGATCAAAACGGACCAACCCAGGAAAGGAAGCGGAGATACCAACTCGGAGCAGAAAAGGAAAGAAGTGACTAAGGATTAACGATTCTGCGAATCCCTCAGGATCTTAGATCCTGAGGGATCATTGTTTTATCAATTTCTGCATCTAGATATCTCCATCATCATCCTTATATAAGGGATAGTGTTGTTGGCTAGAGAGGAGGACTTTTATGTAATTTCTTTTAAGAAAGATCAATACTATGATCTTTATGTTCTGTTAAAGACTTGAGTTATGGTAATTCTATTTCATGCATTAATACAGACTTGGATACTCTTTTATCTTTGAGCCTGAATCAATCTTAAGCGATGTACCCCTGGAGGCTAAGGGCCCGGCCCTGGAGGACACTTGCTCTTGTACTATTATGCGTGGTTTCTGTGTGGTTTGTTTATCGATGTGATCTGGTAATTTGTTGTGTTTTAAGAACGTTTATATTACATGCTCTGTTATGTTTAACTCATTTAATGTTCCTGCAAACAAAATCCTTGTATTGACACTGCATCATGTTACCAATCCTTTAAGTGTTGGTTAATCTCTACAGGATATTGTCATTCCCTTACAGAGTTTTATGTGATTGTGCCTTAGCATTACAGCATTCATCTTGAAGAGTCTGATTTCACATGATTATTGAATCCTTGAATGTTACTATTTTCATCTTGAGATGCAATCGTATGCTTTTATTTAGAGCGATAACAGAGTCAGATTAAGCACGTTGTGTTTATGTGATTTTGGTATTATTCCATTTTGGATCCATAGGTAGTGTTTTTCCATAGTATGTGTACATCTTTAAGAGTGAAGGATTAATGTTTGGATTGGTGTGATTAAATAGAGTTACAACTTGATGAACTTGGTTGCTGCTTATTTCTGAATTGTTGTTCCATTTCCAAATTGCTGTTCCATTTCAATTGTTGTTCCATTTCAAGATTTCTAATTTTCTGTTTTCTTTACTTGCCATTTCTTAATTGTTAAGGACGATCTCAAGCTATAGTGAGCATCGACATCTCCTACCTAGCTCCCAGACCTCTGATCTGTTCCCATCAGTTATGAAAGGGATGGGTTATTGCTATCGAACCCTTGACTGATGTGCTGGTTTATTTCATTGCTATTTTCTTTACTTGTTGTTTCATTTCTATGTATTACGGACGATCTCAGGCTATAGTGAGCGTCAGCATCTGCTACCTGGCTCCCAGACCTCAGATTTGTTCTCATCAGTTACGAAAAGGATGGGTTATTGCTACCGAGTCCTTGACTGATGCATTGCTTTGTGTGATTAGCCTTTTGAAGTAGTTAAGTTGTAGACACGCATCAATTTACTCTTGTAGTTTTAAACAACTGTACTACGAGCATTACTCTGACAAATGCTAAGCCTCAGACTGAGACACTCTTTGAAATAGCAAGACGTTCCCGGATTGACATATTAATGTGAGGTAACTAGAGGTGAAAGAGACCCTTTTTATAGCTCTACATATGACATGCTTAATATTGATGATTTTTGTTACAAGATTGAAAATCTATCTCATGAACCTCAATTTCTCCATGAATCTTATGCAATGAAAAGCTTTGGTTTAGTCAATGAATGTTGTTTATACGAACAAATTACTGTGCTGTCTTAGTTTAACTTCCAATCTTTTCATAATTCAAATTCAAGTCACGACACTTTAGCTCATGCTAATGGTTATGTTAGGTTCCTACCACCCTAATGATACTCATGAATTTGGTCATTTTATAATTTTCTCACAAAATATTATCATCAATATCTCATGGGATGTGGATTCTTTCTTTTTACATGTCCAATTTTTAAACCCTCAAGATAGAAATATTAGTCAAACATTTAAATTTAAATTTTTTCATCTCTCTTCATGAAAATATATGATTTGTAATGTGGAAACAAAGAGTGATATTAATGATTGCAAAAGCTTACAATCTGAATTTTCATCTTTATCATCCATGAAAGAGTTAAACTCACACACCCAAATTAGTTTCTAGTCAATCTTTTTCAGATACATATTTTACTTATAATATGGCTATGTCTATGCTCAATATTTCTTGTCAAATTTTTCCAAAAGATTGTTTTTATGACCCTGTTGCAGATTGGTTGGACGATCCTATCAACCAAGACCTGTGGCTCATGGCCAATTGTTTCATGCATTTGACCAAATCTTATATGGTTGTGAAGCTCATAAATGTTGGTTTTGTGGATCTTTTCATTTGATAGAGTAGTCGATTCTATCACACTGTTATGCTTGCACCTTATTCTTTTATGTGTCAGCGTGGATATTTTAGTTGTTTATCTTTTTCATTGAGTTGTATTTCACATTGATTTTACACGAACACATCTTCCCACTTAACTGTCAGGAGCAAATTCTATTGCTACATTGGAAGTTTCATTTCATTTAAACATTGACCTTGTACAGATGAGTTTAGGTTAGGATAGGTTGCATTTAGTTAGATGCATTTCATTCTTTCTTTTGTATTTCTAATTTTTTTATACTTTTTCTTCTTTCGGTTTTAATAAATATGGCATGGAAACTAGTTTTTGAGCTTTAAGATGACGTGGCTAATCTCTGGGAAAGGAAAATTGTGGTAATGTGCAATCCTTGGCTAACTATCTGACCTCTTCTTTTATTTTGTTTATATATATATATTATATATTAATATATATTTTATATATTTGTATATATATATATATAGTCAATATTTGGATGGTATCTATTCCTTAGCTCAGAAATGAAAAACTATGATGCTTGTATCTATTTAGGATTCTCATTCCTAAACTTTGTTTTTGTTCATTGAATGGTGTTATTCTTACCTATCTATTTGAGTAGAAAAAGATAAGGAGAAAACCTTTAGCGGGATAACTATCAGAGGTTTATAAACTTTTCTTTGAAGGAACAACCTATTTTGCTCTCAATTAGTCAGGATCCCTATTCCACCCTATTATAAAATAATAAGTACCTAAGCACAGTTCTATTACTAAAAAATAAATAAATAAAGGGTGAAAGAAGAGAAATTCTTCGTATGTAGAAAGGTGAAACAAATGACTTTTTTGGGGTATTGTCAAGGGTCGTTGGAAGCGAACAAAACCCTTGTGTTTCTAAAGTGACTTCATCGGGGTATTGTCCAAGCCTACTGGCAGTGAAGTATTACCCGATATGAAAACTCATATGCTGATTAGTTTTAACTCACGATTCTATATTACCCTTATTATCATTGAAACAATTATGATATGACTAGCTTAATGATGTGTTATGCTAAGTAATGAAATAGAGTAATATATCTTTAATTGAATGGAATGGGGCGCTGAGGTAACTCACTAATTGAATCAATACTTTCTAGAAAATTGAGACTTTGTATATACATGAAACTAAGAAGTCATATTTCTCCTAGTGTGTCAGCAAGTGTTGTCTTTGCAACAACAACCCTCCAAAATTTATGCCTAATCTAATTTTGGAGCCTACATGAACTATGGTTCCAAGATACCCAGTGTCACATAGTTTTTTCTTGACCATCACTGTGTTATCCCTAAGTGTCATTTCCTCCTAAGTCAAAGTCTTCTAAGTGTTGTCATATTATCTTTAGGAATGTTTGAATCATTTTTTCTAAATATAGGAAGAGTCCTAAATTTATCAACTTAGTAACTAGGTTTGCTTGACATGAATCACACACACAAATCTAAGAAAATCGCACTCCAATATGATATGCACTGTGACCTAGTTGAGCACACTCCTTCAAGTTGAGTAACCATGCCCTAGTAGAGCACACTCCTTTGGCTTAGTGAGTGCACCTTCCAATTGAGCACACTGCTTCAACTGAAGAATTACACCCTCCTCATCCTCATGCATGCACTTTCCTTGTTGCAGGTCGGTGCACTCCTAGAAATTAGGAGCTCACTTCACTTCATTTAACTAACTCACTCATCTGTTTACAAGTGGTGAACATGCATGGATTTTCTTTATGTGATCTCTTTATATTCAACTCATCTAATCATTTATTTCATGCAACCATTCTCATTCTTGTTGAGTGCACTTCTTTGAATCAAGTATCTCCTCATTGATCTTACTTACAAGTTTACATGTTTCTTTTCTTGGTTTATTTTTGTTTTTTTGCTATCATTCTTGTTTTATTTGTTGGCATTTTACCCATTCTTCCTACTACGAGTGTCATTCTACTGTTGTAGGTAGTTTTCTTGTGATTGTTTTCATTTTATGACCTTTCACATTCTGGTCATGATTGTGACATAGTATATAAGTACTTGCAAATACCCCCTCTCAATATTAAAATGATTTTATCTTATTGCTAGACTTGTTTAAGCTGATCTTGAGCCATTTCAAGCAAGAGCACACTTATGGAACAAAGTCCTCACTGTCTTTGGAAGTTGCACCCCATAAAACCAATTCTTCCTCCTGAGTGCACTCGAGAACAACAAGACATCCTTTCTCTTAGAAACTGTGCTCCCTTGAGCGCATGACATATTACAAAGAAACATCATGCATGCTTCATCCTTTAGCTTGTACCTTGTGCCCTTCTTAGTCTACTTGAGCACACAATGCATTGTGAAGGCTCAAGCTTGACCCCTTCGTGCTTTGACTTGCACCCTGCACCCTCCTAAGTTTTCCTTGAGCACATAGGGCATCTCGAGCTAACAATGATCCTCTTTGACCCTTCATATTGTACCATGTGCCCTTGAGGTCTCTCTTTTCCTTTCCTTGAGCGCATAGTGCGTCTTGAAGCCCCACTGAGTCTTAACTCTTCACTATTTCTCTGACATGTGACCTCCTTTATATGGGGTTAGGCTTATGCTCTTATCTACATCTGATTTTCCTCATAAAAATATTTTTTGAATCATTACATGTAATAGATAAAGGATTTATTAAAGATAATATTTGGTAGCGATGGGTGTACTTCCACATGCAGGTGTTCCAAATTAAAGTTCCATTACACTCCATCATATATTAGAATAATGCCTCTGACTACTCGCTTTATGAATCTAAAAGAAGTTTCAGAAGCAAGTGTTGAAGAAGTAGTGGAAGTGTCAAACCCTAATGTCCCCATCCTTTCAAACACACAATGATTTATAGATAAATATGTTGAAGTCTTATGGAAGTAAATCAAAGACATGTTCATGCAGAAGTAGTTCCCTCAAGATATGTAAGACAGGGAAGTTTACATCAACATCAAGCGGTCCCAGATACACACGATTGCATGTAGGTTTCTGGTGATGCCTTGTGCAGAGGCCATTGAGTGGATCCTATCTCATATCGATGATACAAATTTGGTTCTACATGGTGAGAGTGGTGGTGATTTTGCTACTTACTATGGAAAGGACATGCATACTTATTACGAGATGTTGAAACCTATAGGGTATGCCAACACTTCATTCTATACTAGATGGTTTGATCTCAACACAAGAGATATTATCAAGTCCTGGTGTCAAGAGCTTGACAAATACCAACACTGATGGAGTGCAATTTACCCAACTTTAACATTAAGGAAGGTCTATTAGTACCTTATTGCTATGTTTTGTAGGTTGCACAGTAAGAAAAATGCAGAAGTCTTTGAAGATAATTGGATATGCATGCTCAACTTGGTTGTTTCACGAGGAAAAATATTCAATTGGGAAGATATCCTTTTCTTTGAATTGCAGAAACATGTTGGACATGCCAAAGAATCATTGCAAGAAAATAAAGCACCATAGTTTTACATCTCAGCTTATCTACTAATAATATTTTTTCACTGTATGCATTCCGAGGGATGAACTGGAACTCTACTCCAGATGAAAAGTTCTTGGCCTATATCCATCCTAGGGTGTTGTCAGAGATGCATTTCAGAGGGGTATGTAACAAGAAAGAAAAACACTTCTTTTGATTTTGCTTCCAGATGATTTATGAGATGTATCCTCCTTGCATGACCAATCAAATGAAGGAGGCACTGGAAGGCATCACAAATTGGTTTGTTGCACTAGACGGTACATATATTAGATGCTTTGTATTTCAAACTTCTCCCCATGTTATGCCATGGCATGTGACCAAAAGGGTAGTCCTGTAAGAATTTTCTTATTAGTTGAATAATGGATTGTCTGCAATGCTTCATAGGAGGAAGAAGTATCCTTGGCCAATCCCCTTTAAGAATTAGAATATATGAGCTAAAGGACCTCATGGAAGCATATGATAAAATACAAGAGCTAAATTGCCTACACTTTGGAATCAAGAGCTTTCATAGATATGACCCTAGAAAGGTGTGTAGACAACATTGTGATAGAATAGGGTGCACTTGGGGATATGTACCAAATACTACTGCAGAGGATGAACAGGTGAAGAACTGGTGGAACCACAAATGCATAAATGTAGGTGGAACCACAAGAAACAACTACCCAAATAAGCACAACAACTCCTAGGAAAAGCATAAAGCATGATCCAACATCAGAGAGTAGCAAAAAGTGGAAATCTATTAAGGAAAATTTGTATTGAGGTTGAATAGGAAAATAAATAACAAGAAGAGGAGGAGGAGAGGAAGCATGTTGGAATTCTTAGAAATAAAGAGGAGGAAGAGGAAGAAAGAATAAGAATAGAAGAAAAGCAGCAAATGCACTCACAAGAGGAGGAAGTCATGCAAAAGCTAGAAGAAGAACAACTGACATGGAAGATAGAAGCAGAGTTGGAGGAAGAAGATGCCATTGAACCCATTGATGATGAGCTAGGTTCCCCATCAGAACCTCCTCTTACTAGCAACCTTCTCCCATTCGATGAAATGGGAATCACCCCTCCACCAAAAGATAAGGTCACGGATGTGTGTAATTTTACTTTTGATTAGTTGAAGAAAATGATCATGCAATAACGATGAAGGTTCTTCCCAAATGATCCCCATAACCTAATATCTATATCCATGGAGAAGGTGATAACAACAAATAGTAGAGGAATCCCCAGACAATTATGGCATATAATATTGCTTTTTCCATAAAAACACATGATAACTCATAGTACCTTTTGAATGATAATGCATGATTGGGGAAAGAATTGGCTGCATTAAAGAACCAAATGGAGTATCTCACTGTAGAAGAACATCGATTATCTTCCAAAAGTCTCAACACAACAGAATGGAAGTCAAATATACAAGAAGAGTTTGGAACAATGGAGGATACCATGAAGCATTTGTATGATAAAACAACTTTCTTACATCAATTAGTGCCATCCATGCTTAGGATACAAAAGAAATCTCAAGAAATATTAAAGCTCTTGAGAGTTGCAAACAAAGCTATCAATCTAATATAGGAATGGGGCACCAAATACATAGATGTTAAGAAGAAGTTGGATAGGAAGGACAATATTTCTATTGAGATGGGCATAGTACAATTATGACTTCATATTCATAACTACAACCATCTTGGAGAACAAGAAGCCAACACTTTAGTTTCATATAATCAACTGCATAGTGGTTTGGAGTCTCTGGCATAGAAACACGAATTTCCTTTAGTGGGTCCACTTGGGAAGACAAGGGATAAGAAAATTATTATTTGAGAAGTAAATCAGTTTATCTAGTTGATCAAGAAAGTATCATACTAACAAGGCTTTGAGATTACTAAGAGTGTTATTCTACAACATTTGATTGCACTAGCAAAAGTTCACATGAAACTGTCATGGTTGTGGAATAGTATGCAATCCAGATCTAGAGCTATATTGATAGAAACATAAGAGGTTAAGATTTGGTTTTTGGTTTATCTTCCGATCCAGGTCAAAGTCATAGAAACAAAGTTTAGAGCATGTCATTCATAAATCATAAATCATCTCCATGAAGAAGAAATTTATATATCTATTTGGAAGAATTTTGTCTTATTAGGATTTTTCTCTTATATAGCCACTATCCTATATGTATTTTGTATTTTGTAATAAGTTTAATGCATTGGAGTCCAAGAGACACATATGGAATGTGAAAGGACACATGTGGAATGTAAAAGGTCATATATAGAATGTGGAAGCTTATATGGAATCTCGTAGGTCATAAAAGTTGAAAAGTCACGAGGAAACTCAAAAGTCATTTTCATTTATTATAAATAAGTCCTCATAACTCAAGTAAAGGGCTTGGATTCTTAGATTTTTTCCCTGGATTCTCTTGTTTTGCATAGGAGTTAAATCATTCTTTGGAGAAGTGAATTTAAGCTTCATGTTCCACTACTGGATCTAGTGGTTGATCAATGTAACAGTGTACATGGAATCTTTCATTAATAATTAGAAGCTCATCGAGCCATCACTTCTTCATGCACGTATTGTGAATGTAGTAAGACTATTCTTGATATGTTTGTAGCCTATGTGGGTGTAATACATACTAAGATTAATGAACTATTTCATTGCTTATATGTGGATATTATTAAATGAGTGTTGTTATGATTTTATGATTTTTATTTATCTTGTAAACTAATTTCTAGGTTAATAAAAAAATCTCTTTCCTTTTCTCACATGTCTCTCTTAAGATAGTACTACTACTTCCCTAATTAGAGACTCATATCTTTTTAAATCCATGGAATCTTACTATGCATTCTACATTTAGTGTGACACAAAGCTTACATTCTTGCTACCCCAAATAGGCTTTTATGATCTCTTGTGTAAGTGTGCAACCAAGGTGCATCTCTAAACCTTTTGCACTAGTGGCCAAACCTTATAACCGGATGGGATTCCTGTGTGAGATCTGATTGGGACCTCATATCAGGGAGATCCCCTATTTGTTGGAGGCATCCAACATTTTCAACACCATGGAAGGGGAACATTGGGTCAAGGAGAAGAGAACAATGGTAGATGAGAGCAGGGAGATGAAAACAAGCACATTGGGGAAAAGTAGTGGAGAATGATAACCAGGAAGTATCCTGAGGTCAATGACCAAGAAGAAGCACATGGATAAGATTATTTCATTTGGTAAGACTGACATGAGAAGATCTCTTAGGTGAGGAAAATGGCCTCTTGATTATCCATTGGATGAGGGTAGAGATGATTGTCTCTAGAGTCCCATGAAGGTTGGGGTGGAGGGGTTGATCCTTGGATTCCTAAAAGGAAAAATTATGAATCCTTATTGTTGTGTTCTATGTATAATGGGTTCTAGAGTCCCCTTAGTGGGCAGAACCACAATGTTATGTGCATTACATGGTGTGATCCATGGAGTTTATTAGTTGTTGGACAACTTAAGGGTGGAGGTAGTGGGCCTCTCAATTCCCTGAAAATATTGTGACTATTGTTTTATTGGTGGGTGGAGGTGGGAGAGCCTCTAAAGTCCCTATTTCAATTAGCAGTTGATATTCAATTCTAGGAGTAGAACTACCTCTGTCTCTAGAATCTAGCTCAAGGGTGACGATTGAAATTAATAATTGGCTACAATATGTCTATGATTGGGTGGAGAGCTTCTATTCTAGACCTAGTTACCCAATTCAATATTCATTCAAGATGAGCCTTTGTACATGTACACTTTACCATTGAACACTTATATTTATATATGTGTGTGTTTCCATCTATCCATTCTTGTGTTGAATTATTGAATATTTCACGACTTATGTATGAACGTGGAGAAAGAGGATCATTTATTTACTCTTATAATTTTGTGTTTCAACTAACACTCTTTGGGTAGGGAGACTTTTATTCATCTAATGATGAATGCACTAAATGTTCATAATGTTATGGTAGTGTGAAAAAATATTAGGAAGGAGACTTTTTGTTATCAATGGAGTACTAATCTCCTCATAGCCCTTTGAGCTTTGTGCATATTTAGTTGTTGTTATAAGATTTATTTAATCTTACTAGTCCTTCTAATGAGACCTATAGATCTCTAGGACGAGATCTGATTGCTTTCTACAATATTTGGAACAAAAGGGACTATAGACCCCTGAGGCTCTGAATGGATAAACCTGTGTCCTAAATGGATATGCCCCTGGACCATGTCTCATATCTCAACTACCCAGGACCTGGGAAGGGGAACCCTGTGGAAAGATCGAGAGAGGTAGCACCAATGTGTGCTTCATATAACATTAATAGCAATGATTTCAGTCTAGCATAACTCTAATCGTTTGGAGAACCATTATATCCAAGCCATGGTCAAAACCTGTCACAAGGTTCATGGTGTGAGCCAAGTGGAAAACCTTATCTCACAACCTTAGCCTCTTAACCTCATCTATGATTTTGGTTGAATTTATCGAGTCGCATGAAAGTTGATTTGAAGGCCAAGTCACTAGCCCATATGATGGAAGCACAAGATCAGAAGAAAAAGCCATCAAGATGGATGTATGAGGGTGAGTGGAAGAAATCAATGACTGAGAGGAAGCCCAGGATGATGTGTTCGAAGGTTACATCCATAGAATATTGCAAGAGGTCACATAAAGGGAAGTGTTGGGTTAATGATGGATGGGCTAGTGTGGTAGCACTAGTAGCATGAAGTAGGCCATGATGATTTTGAGGTCATGCATTCATCATTGGAGGATCCAATCACCACATAGAAAGACTTATCATGACATTAGAAAGTGTAATGTGAGACTCGTTAGACGAGGAGTATTGGAGTATTTAACAAGAGATTTTCTATCATGAAGTCTATATCTCAAAGGTAGCAAGGCACAATGCTCGCGAAAGAGATGGGATGAATTAGAATTGAGCTACCATGGTAGGAGAAAGGCTGCAAGAGCTATTATGTGGGAGTGAGGGCTAGTGGATCAACCAAAAATGTTAACCATGCAGAGGAATGGACTCACCAGGACATGTAATCCTAGAGGTCAGAACCTAATTGTTCAATGATGAGATGTATTTAAAATGACATAAGGTAACTCGCATTGGGATGTGGTGGTATGTAGGTGAGCGCAACAAACTATTCACTTGCTCAAGGGTAGACTTGTAGATAGGTCGGTCCATAAGTTTTCCCCTGGAAAAAATATTGAATGCACAAGGTATAAAGGGTCAGGTAACTAAACCTAGGGACAAGAATGTTCCCATCAAAGGATAACCCATTAATTGAATATATATATGTGTGTGTGTGTGTGTGTGTGTGCATGTGTGTGCATGTGCATGTGTGTGTGTGTGTGTGTGTGTGTGTGTGTGTGTGTGTGTGTGTGTGTGTGTGTGTGTGTGTCTTTGTTGGGCGCAGGATCCCCTAAGGGTAGTTTTGGGGCTTAGAGCCCAGATTTTGGTCCAACTTTGTAATTCCAATGTAAAGAATCCACATTTTGTGGGCACAGAGCGCGTAGATGTAAAAGAGTCGTAGGTTGTCCATCCTTATTTTGATAATGTAATGTCGGGTGTAAAAGATCTACCCATGGTTTGCAGACCATGGGATTGTATAAATAGAGTGAAGCTCTAAGTAGCTGATAGCATTCATAGATCGAATGATGAATATGTATGCGAGATAGTTCTGAAGTGTAAAGTCTAGTTTTTTGTCGTAGCATAGGAAGAGGCTCTACAGCTGAGTGTGTGGAGGCATAGAAGTCCGCAGTTAATTGCGTGGACCCCTATAGCTGAGTGTGCAGGTTGAGTCTAGTCTATAACCATCTGAAGTATTAACAAAGAGAAGTTTCTATCATTTCTATTTATTTATCTCTTGTTTTATGCATCTGTTATATTAGGTATGAATTTCACTTCTAAGGCTTATATGATGCGCGAATGTGTATAATTGTATTGGCTAAGTGAACACAAGTAAGAATATTTTTTTACGCGAAGACAATTAAGATCTATCGATAAGATAAGTAAGATACTTAGTCTAATTTGGAATTAGTGCAGGCGAAAGGATTTCAACCCTTGGTTAGGGTTGCGTGAAGGATGATTGTAACAGATTGTGAAGGTACTGAAGGTTAGAATAGAGTACGAAGCAACTTGCGAGAAGGCAGGTCTAATTGGACTAAATTGATGTCACATCGATCTCAAGGGTGCGGAAACTTGGTTCCAGCATCCCCCATACTGCTTCGGGTGAGACTTCAGTGAACACTCCGCGGGCTGATGCCGAAAGGGCCAGTAATGTATGGATTTGTTTGGCTAAATAAATCTGAACCTGGATTAGGCCCCCATAAGACAACAAATGGTTTCGTTGTTGGGACGGGAATTTGCATGAGAGATGTGTGATGTCATATCATTTGAATCCAACTAGGAAAGAAATTGAAGTTTGGTTTGACAGAAGAATGCATGAGCTCGCGGCGTAGGAGAAAAAAAACCAGCGACTTTCAAAAGAAGAGTGGTTAGATAGCTACATGTATACGAAGATCCACAAAATACTTTTCGCGTCCTTCCCTACTGAACTATACGAGTGGAGCACGAAGCTAGCAGATAACCAAGGAAGGTGGAAACTTGACAGTCCTATTGGGTGGACCCCAGAGCTAGTGCGAAGATTGGAATAATTGGAGGACAATATCGCATGAATCGTTGATCATTGGCTCGATTGTATTATAGGAGGATTCATTATTGAGTATGCGGTTGACACCTCAGTCAGCTATAGCGAGGCAGAGCAATGCTTTCTCAAAGCACCGCGAGGTAAGTACATAAATTTTTTAAATACTTGGATTAAAATGTTGTTGTGCTAAAAGTGGGTTATGTAGTTACCTTGATGTTCGGATCTACGCGAAGCAGAAAGGTTTACAGGAACGAAGGAAATAAGGGTCCATAAAATAGCCCCTTGATTTCTCCTCCATGAGGAGATGAGGAAGAGCTCACAAAGGTCTCTCCATTAAGTGTTATTCAACTGATAAGACAAAGAATTCCGCGAATACCACCTCCACACACACCACCACCGACTTCGTTGCCATCACCTCCATCTTCGCTCGTACCAACTCCAACACCATCGTGATTTAGTATGGAAAACACAGTGAAGTTTCCTGTGTTCAAAGGTTTGGGAAATGAAGATCTGGACCAATTCTGGTTCATTGTAAGGGTTGTATGGGAAGTGCAAGGTGTTATGGATGACCATATAAAGAAAGTGACTCTGGTTAGTGCCCTGTAGGATCATGCACTGACCTGGTATATTAAGTATTCCAATGATAACCGAAATGCGAGAGTCGCGGATATCCAAACAACGATAAATAGAGAATTTAGCGGGCCTAAGTCTGAAGCGCAGTCGATTGTGGGATTTAAAGAGATCACAATGCTACCAGGCGAGACTCCTTGGGAATTGGATCAGAGGCTGAAATGGACAATTTGTGAAGCCAATATGAATCTAATAGATGGAAAACATCACGAGTGGTTTGTAGCTTCGCTACTACCACATTTAAGGAGTGTGTTATCACAATAGAAGATAACAACTTAGGTAGAAGATTTGGAGATTTCCATGAGGCTACATGAGACCCCAATGCAAGATCCTAACCTAGGAGTTCAACAGATCCACGCACAGATGAAGAATTTGTGCCTTGAGATGTAGAGTTTAAAACAAGACAAGATGGTTCAACCAAAAGTGCATGAAGAAGTGTGGTGCATAAAATGCAAGAGTCAGGGTGACGACAAAGACCACTGCCCGGTTTTTAAAAATTACTTCGCAGGAGGAGGACCGATGCCTTTAAGGCCAAAAGCTCAAGAAGGACTTAGTGCGGCACCTAATTTGTGGTGCACGATCTGTCAAATAGCAAGAAAACATGCAATGGTCAATTGTCACTTGTTACAGAAGTATACGCAAAAATCGTAATAGTTGTTCTGCAACTTTTGTAGGTCAATGGGACATAATGAGTGTACTTATAGAAGTTATGAGTTGATGATGGATAAAACTCCCACCTACAGAGTTCAGGCTGAAACACAACCCCTTGACCAAAATGCAGGAATGGTGTGAATAGGATTCTAGGGGTGCAGACGAGGCCAAGGTAGAGGACCTAGTAGAGGTCACAGATAATTTATTTGCTACAACTGCAAAGGGCTAGGACATTATGCCTGAAATTACATGAATCCAACACATCTGTCATGAAAGTATTGCACGTTGTTTGATCATGAGACAGAGGATTGTCCTATGCTGATATCTAGGATACGTGACAAAGGAGAGCTACCGCCTCCCTGGAATTAGAACCTACAGATGATGAGGCCTGAGCCACACAAGGAAGATCTAAATGTAAACATTGTTCTTCGAAGTGGAATAATGGCGGGAGATGACAAAGGAAAACAACCAGAAGACAATAATTCGGTTTGCAAAGCCTTAACAAAAGAGGTTGAGTTTGATTTGGAGCATGCTCAGGAAACCTTCATGGAAGCTAAGAAGAGCTTCGCTGATGCCTCCACTTTAGGAAGAAAACATAAACTAGAGCAAGAAATGGACCCATCCATGTTGATTGCTTTCCTTGAAACATGTATGAAGTTATTGAATGATAGTAAGGTCGAGAAAGGGTTATAGGAACTTATCAATAGATGTGTTGGGACCATGCCAGGAGAACCATGTGTAGTCTGGAAGATCAGAAAACATAAGACAAGAATGGGACGAGAAATGAGACTTACCACATAGATCGAAGAATAAGAAATGGATCAAGTCATTCTATATTTGGGATTAGATATGAATGTTCTGCTGAAACAGACATGGGAGCGAATGGGGAGACCCGTGCTGCAATGGTCTCTAATTCAGCTAAGGATGAAAAACCAGTAGAAAATAATGCCCATGGGGCGGTTGTAGGGAATAACTGTCAATATTGAGGGAGCGAGCGCGCTGGAAGATTTTGAAGTAATAGAGATTGTTGATGACAACAATCTCTATCCTACATTCCTAGGAATTGATTGGTCCATTGATATGAACAGGGTAATCAATATAAAGAAGTGCAAAATGATTTTTGAGAAGTCACTACGTGTAATTATACCCCTAGACCCTACTGAACGATCTTGCTATACGGAACTGGTATGCGACTATGAGAGCGATGATGATCTAGACTGTATCTATAAGATAATATAATGAGACCAAGACTGGGTGAATCCCACTATGGATGGGTAGATTACATCAGAGTGTGAGAGCTCCTACACTTCAGATTATGTCGAGGAAATAGAACGATGGTATAATTGGCTACATGAAGTAACTACGCTAAATTGCAATATGATGACCAGGTCATTACACTGCATGTCGATAAAAGTAAGACATTTTCCTACCTATGATGGTATAAATGAGGTAGATACCTTCTTAGATGAATTTGACAGGGAGGTGTTAGAAAAGAAACGCTTCCAGGCCTTGGACTGGGTACTACGCGCTACACTTGCGAGATGGTGGGGTACGCACAAAGGAAGCTTTGACAATTGGCGTGAATGTAGGAGAATGATGCGAGCACGATTTGGGAAACCTAAGATGTGGCTAATAGACAAGTTTGATGGACAGGATGACCCACGTGTGCATCTGACCAAGTGGACGTAGGCATATGGAGAAAAGACACAACCTGAGTGGGTGCACCTGTTCTGTCATACCCTAGATGTTATATCAATGAACTCGTATATAGAAATAGAGATCTGCCATGGGACACGTGAATGGGATATCCTACACAAAGGGTTCATGATGACATTTAGTTTTGAAGATGGATTTGACGATATTGAAGAAGCGCTACAAGATGTAAAAGAAACCATCTTTAGGATTTTGTAGGGTCCTTTAGACCTGAAGCAACCTAAATGGGCTACTCAGCTGAGTTGCGCACTGGAATGTTATAATGTAACTACTGAAGAATAGGTTGAAGATCCATGGAAAATTAACATTCCAAAGAGGGAAGGCCACCGTGAGGTTCAAGGACCATAGATTGAGAACCCTGACATAACCGTGCCAGTGAAGACTAAGCAGTTGAATATTGGTACAGAGGCACAACCCAAATTTGTCAAGATCGAAGACTACTGAGATGACGTGATGGTGGATAAGGTCACTGAATTACTCCGTGAATATCAGGAGTTATTCCCGACCAAGTTTACAGATTTGAAAGGAATAATCAGAGATTTATGCGTAATGAAGATCACGTTAAAACCCGATGCGAAGCCAGTTAAGAAAAGGTCGTACCACTTAAATCTCAAATACAAGGAGAAGGTCCACATAGAACTAGAATAAATGCACATAGCACGCATCATTGAGCCTATGGAAGAAACTGATTGGGTAAGCCCAATGGTGGTGCACGAGAAGAAGCAGAAGGATGAGATAACAATATGTGTGGATCTCAGAAAATTAAATGATGCTTGTCTACATGCTCCATTCCCATCTCCATTCACAGATAAAGTGTTGGACAATGTAGGTGGTCAATAAGCATATTCTTTCACTGATTTTTTCTCAAGGTACCACCAGATCAAAATCACGTCAAAGGATAGGAGCAAGCCAATCTTTGAAAGTGAGTGGGGTTTCTTTCAATATACTATTATGCCATTTGGATTGAAGAATACGACAACCATATTTTCATGTGTGGTTGTTGCGGCATTCAAGGAATATATTCATAAGTTCTTGGAGGTCTATTTTGATGATTGAACTATATTTGGGTTGGTTAAGCACCATGTAGTGAGCTTTCGCTTGATGCTAGATACATGCCGAAGATACAAAATTGTGCTCAACCTCAAAAAGTGTGTGTTTCTTGTTCCTTTTGGGAACCCATTGGGGCACATGGTTTGCAGACAAGGGCTGATGGTAGCCCCCGTGAAGATCGTGGTGATTCTGAACTTGGAAGCGTAAAGAAGTGTGAAACAGTTGTGCACTACTTTGGGACATAAAGGATATTATAGAAAGTTTATCAAAGGGTATGCCAAGATCACCGAGTCGATGGAAAAATTGTTGAAGAAGGATGTCACGTTCTACTGGAACGATGACTGTAAGAAAATCCTAGATATATTG
The DNA here is from genome assembly GCA_000404065.3 of Pinus taeda. Lineage (NCBI taxonomy): Eukaryota > Viridiplantae > Streptophyta > Pinopsida > Pinales > Pinaceae > Pinus > Pinus taeda. The sequence goes on along the minus strand of APFE030435949.1, from coordinate 119,599 downwards.
AAAGAAAAGATGGTTACTGCGCCAATTCTTGTCTTACCGAACTGGAAGAAAGAGTTTCATGTCCATGTTGACACGTGGTGTATAGTGTTGGGAGCAGTACTAACACAAGATGTTGGAGAAGGCTTGAATCACCCTATCATGTTCGCAAGTTGTAGATTATCTAAAGCAGAGAAGAATTATTCCACCACTAAGTGCGAGGGGCTAGCTATGATGTATGCACTCTAGAAGTATCGACACTACTTGCTAGGAGGTTACTTTAAGATGTATTCAGATCACTCCACACTAAAATACCTGGTCAATAAGTTTGTGTTCGGGGGGCGCATTTGCAGATGGATTTTATTGTTCTAGGAATATGATTTTGAAGTTGTTATGAAGCCTAGATGATTGAACATGAGACCAGATCATCTGTTGTGCATCAAGATAGGGAAAGAAACTACTAGTTTAGAGGAAGGATAGTGCATGTAGCAGATGGACATTTTGAAGATATAATTCACTTTCTAACAACTATAACTATGTCAAAAGGATACTATGTCCAGCAAAAGAAGGAATTAGTGGTTTGTGTGGCAAATTTCTCTGTCATTGTTGGTCATCTACACAAGATGGGGAATGATGAAATACTGCAAAGGTATGTACCTAAATTTGAACAAAGCAGCATCCTCATGGATGCTCATGGGGGTGCCACTGGAGGACATTACAGAGGAAGAGAAAATGCACAGAAAATTCTACGCGCAGGGTTGTGGTGGCCAACCCTTCATTAGGATTCAAAAGCATATTGCAAGGCATGTGATGTATGTCAAAGAACAGGTAAGCCATCACGGACGGATGAAATGCCTTTGAATCCACAAATGACATTGCAACCTTTTGAAAAGTGGGCAATAGATTTTGTAGGACCGATTCAGCCTCAAGGTAAGATAGGTGTGAGGTATATTATCACTCTGGCGAAGTACTTGACTCATTGGCAGAAGCACATCTGGTGAAGGATTACACTGGCGTGACTGGCATGAATTTTATATTTAAACATGTCCTGACATGATTTGGATGTCCAAAGATCTTGATGAGCGATCATGGTACACACTTCCTGAACGAAATGATCAGTGCGCTGGCGGAAGATTTTTAGGTGTATCATTAGAAGATCACACTGTATCACCTACAGGCTAACAAGACAGTAGAAGCATTCAACAAAGTACTAGAGACTATGCTAGCCAATGTATGCAATGCATAGTGAAGTGATTGGGACCTATGCGTACCTACAGTGTTATGGGCTTATCAAACGACTTGCAAGAAATTGACGGGATAGACACCTTTTAGGATTTTCTATGGAGTGGAAGTTGTAATTCCTATGGAATACATCATGCCTAGTCTACGTATAGTAGCACTCAGATATATGATAGACTATGGAGCCCTGGAGGAGAGGCTCATGTAGCTGAATGAGCTCAAAGAAGAACAATTTTTGGGTGGATTTCACCAGCAGGTTCAAAAGCAACGTGAAAAGGCATGGCACGATCAACATATTAAGTTATGCACCTTTAAGGTGAATGATTTGGCGTTGTTGTATGATAGTAAGTTTGATAAATTTCCAGGGAATATCAGAATTCATTGGCTAGGGTCATATGTTATTAAGGAGATTACCGATGGTGGCGTGGTATAGCTGGTTAAGTTAAATGGAGATCCCTTCCAGGAAACGTGAATGGCAGTCATTTGAGGCCATACACAGGTGGCTTGGTCATCTGAATGGCCAACAAAAGCACAACCTTAGTGCTCCAGGCAACTGAAAGGAGGTGTGAGACTATAAACTATTTTACCTGGGAACTATGCGATGTCAGGACTGCGCGTAGTAGCGAAGCGTCACAGGGTCTACAACAGCGCGAAGATAGCTGCACTACCACACGGGTTGGCTGGAAAGTGACCATTAAAGTCACTATTCATGATGTGATGCTTGGTTTGATGCCAAATGGAGTAGGCGACATGCATTTAAGGTGAACTTTATGGGCTAGATTCTTGAAAATTTTCTGCCAATCTAGCATTAATGGATCGAATGTGGGGGGAATGGTCGAATTCAAATTCAAAAGGCGCTATAAATTACAAATGGTTTTCCAGCAAACAACACTTGGCAATTTGAGAACTAAGTTGTTTTTCACTCAAATATTCATGAACTGATACTTATTCGATATTCTGAAGGTGAATTCATTACTTGAGAAATTACCAAAGACATTGAGAGAACTATGGAATCGCATAATGTCATCACCCGAAGAAGCCATGGACATAACGTAGTAACAACTGAGGTAGCCGTGCAGGGAAATTTCAAAGTAGAAGCCCCAGAGAGCACCAGAATAATCACAAAGGTCCCTAAATCACTGCGCATGTCAAGACCCAAGAAGGATAAATAGGCTATGGTACCAGTGCATGTCTAACCCAGAAATCTGTTGAGGACCACCCTCATAATGGAGGAAAAGGGGAAGGCCATCAATTTGGAGGCTGATGAGGAGGAAGAGTTTGAATAAATCCTAGTGGAGGAGGAGGATGTAGAGATGGAAGTCGAAAACCAAAGTGCAGACCCTCTCACCAGGCTGCCTACATATGTTCCTCCATGGAAGGGTAAAGCGAAGGTGCCCAAATATATAGATGAGAGCAAGAGCTCTCTACAAACTCTGCTAATCCCAGATGATATTGTGTTTGAAGGAGCGCACTTGGGATGGGTTCCCGTATTGAAATTTGAAGATTGGGACCTTGCGGACCATAAGAAGTTCCTGAATTTAGAAACTATGTAGCTAATGCACCAGAAAACAGACACAAAGCTAGAACGATAGAGTTGGAGCCGTGAAAATGGCTCATAGGTGTTGAGAAAGTAGGGTTGCTAAACTTGCTCTGGGTGTCACATTACCACTGCACTCTAGTGACCATTTTCGTCATTAGGAAGTTGCTTTGCTTGGTGCATGATGGTTCTTGTGGCTAGAACCCATCCCCATCATAGGTCATCTAATTCATTGAATCACATGGCTACCTTATGTAGGGGAGGACCCAGAAAACATTTCAGAGGGAAAAGGTGATGACTTGGCCAACACGGAGGCCATGAAAAAGAAATTTAAGTTGGAAAAGAAGAAGTGAGTGTATGCCATCTCCAGCATCAACAACCCAATAGTTAAGGTCGCGACATAGATACTAGCAATGAAGGTGATACAGAAGTGTTGCATGGATGAGGGGCCTGCACCAGTGGTTGAACTAGTAGCACAATGCATAAAAGGGTTCCAACTCAATTGGGAAAACTATCTATGCGGTGAGTTCCTGGCGAACTTCCACAAGGCACAGGAGTAGGGGAAAGCATCCATTATGCATGGCTCCTGTTGTCGATAGTACTGGTGGCATGGGACTTACCAAAAGATAATCAGTTCCCATTGGTCATGTAGGACCTTCCAGAGGCAGCGAAGTATGCTTCATTGTGGGCAACTAGGGATGCACAAAGGATAAGTGAGAGCAAGATAATTTGGGTGCTCATGGAGATGAACATTAGGATGGGAATCAATCGCAAGTTGCGATTATCGCCCACTATCTACAATAGTCTACAGAGATTTGCAGAATTCAAAGGAGATTTCCACCATGTCTTCATCAGGGCACAGAAGGACCCCACGAATACGTGGCATGAGTTACTGTATTTGGCGATTGACAATGTGATATTCACAGTCCTTGAGTCTTGGCCACCAGAGTGGTGCGTTCCAACTGGCTCCACGGTGGAAGTAGAGATGTCCATCGTGCAACAAAATAAGGAAGAGACAAAACTGCAAATGGCACAACTAACAAAAAAGAGTAGGAAAGAAGAAGCGGCGTCTAAGGCCTAGGCGACGCGCAACGCTGCGTAATTGGTGGAGCAGCAGAAAACAACATAAGAAGAGTGCGAAGGATAGAAGTCACCTTCACCTGAACCGGAGATAGACACGGAACAAGGTGGTGTGGACCCATAGACAACATCCACCCAGCTAAAAAATTCATGCCCAAGAAAGCAGGTAGGGCTGCGAAAGAAGACAAAGGCCTCAAAGACATCTTTCGACCCTATCACACTCATTGAGGGGGATCTATATGATATCAGCAAAACGGTGAGGGATGTCACCGTGGATTCCCTCTAGAAGTTTGAGGAACAACACTAGCTGGTATTGGGGGCTCTCCGAACATAAATATAGGAGTTGCATGTGTTCACTCCATAGGCTGGCACACTGTCCACCAGCATTGTAGTCGGCACTTTAGTTGCTGAGGAAATGTTGTGAGCCAGGGTGACCAACACAATAGTGCTACCAGATGGAGCACTCATGACATAGAATGATGCTGACAGGCCTATGGTTAGTGGTTTGAAAGGGGTCAGATTAAACATGGATGTGCTCCTGTCATGCAGAAAGAGTTAATCTTGCGGACAAAACCAACCTCCCTAGAAGCCTAAGACTTTCTAGTGACAAACAAGACAATTAAGAGCAATCCTTCTCTAAACATGCATTTACCACACAAGAAATCAAGTGTTTTAGATCCTACCTGTAGTCCAACGCTGTTGTAGTAGTCCAGCCTCGTCGATCCGTATGAGCTCCTCCTTCACTTTGAAACCTGCATTCACAAACAATCAAATGATTACATAGCACCTGAATATCTCATAAAATAAAACATATTCAACATACAGACCAAGGAGTATATGAAACAACTCATTAATAGCAAATTGTTGAGAAGAATGGACTTATTTGTATTAATAGGAAACAAAAGAAACCATTACAACCTGAGCCTTGGTGTTGTGCAAGTTCCTCCCAAGGTCCAGCAAGAGTTTTCCTTTACTTTGATAAGCTTACCCACTTCCAAATGAAACAAGAAAGGATGGGAATCTCTCCTCACAAGCTTCTACAAGGAAGTCCTAATTCCAACAGCATCTACCCTTTGG